>JABUQX010126748.1:0-14990 GCA_015478945.1 Trachelipus rathkii | reverse complement strand
CCTAGAGCCCGAGATTAACACCAACTGTAGAACAGCGCCCTCAGTTGCTTGAGCCTTGGTTTCGGTTCCTTCAATTGGCGGGCCAGTTCAAAAGGTGAGTTAAAGGCACCAGTTTTGCTCTCTACTTGCTCACTCACGGGGGACGAAGTGGTGTGGTGAAATGGAAATCCAATGCAGGAAAGGCACCGCGATTAGCCCAAGGGGTTGGAAACGGGCGAAAGGGGAGGGCAACCTTGATACAAAGTTTTAAAGGGACTGCATGGGTGGGAATTCAAAAGGGGGAGAAAAAGGTCTGAAGAAACGTGTGACAAAGTTGGTATTGAAAAAGACGGAAAATTTATTGAGAAAGTGAGGAATTTCCCTAGACCTGAAAAGTTAATGCATGTGACAAATGCTGATGCACGAATGCACAACAAGAGTGCACATGCACGGGTTCCAATGCAAGACACTATATAGTACAAATTATTATATATAATTAATTATATTATATTATATTTATTATTAGAATTATATACTATACATTATATATTATTATATTATAGATATATATAATATATTATATATATATGACTATATATACTATATATATATAATATATATATATTATATATATATATATATATTATTATATTATATATGTATATATTTTTTATTTTTTTTTTTTTTTATTTTTTTTTTTGTTTTTTTTGTTTTTGTTTGTACCAGTTAACCCACCACTCACGGGCCGAGGCCTTTTTGCACAGGAGGGGGCAGAAAATAAAACAAGAAACCCACCCAAGACCTAACTAGGCAAATCTCTCACGTGAGCGCAGAGGTGGGGAGAGAGAGAGAGGAATGATTAGAATAAAAGAACAAAAACAGAAGAAGGCAGGAGTTCCACAGAACAGAAGTAGCTGGAAGAAAGACGGCACCACATCCGAACAAGATCTGTGGGTTCTTCAATCTCACGCAAAATGTTCCATGCGGAGCATGTGCACCACCTTGATATTGCGAGGGCGAGGGCATGGAGGTGGAATACGAGGTGGCCAACTCCCCTGAGTCATCTACCGCTGTAACGTACCTATAGCGAAAGAGTAGTGCGCCAACGGCACTCGCCAGAGATAGAGGGGTCAAGAGGAGTTTGGAAAGATAGGGCAGTTATTAGTCTCTTAGCATTTAGATCAACCGATCGCAATAGAAGGGTGAGCATCGGAGCCCCCCCCCGAAATGTGAGAAAACAGTAACTCCATACCAAGGGCGAGATAAGGCCCTTATAACTCAACTGGAGTAGGCTCGTGCAGAGGAAAAAAAAATTCCGCAACCTGAAAGAACTCCCAGCTTCTTGAGGCCACCTTAGCAACAGCTATAGAAAATATGAGGTTTCCAAGATTAATTTGTATTGTTTAATCAGACATGCCTTATTAATGTTATTCAGCAGGCAGACGACGTTAGGAGCCGTCGAAGAAATAGGAAAGGTCGGAGGTGTTTTGAGAGAGGGAGAGGTGGAGAAGTTGAGTTTTTTAAAGAGTTGAATTTTTAAGGCTTGCGGTGACACCACCGGGAAATCATATCCAGATCGACAAGGATAGCATCGAAAGGCTGCACGAGAGGAATTCTACAAAAGCAGGAGCAGATTTTCATGGAGTAGAGAGTGGAGGGGTTGAGTAACAGTGCGGCATAAGAGTGAACAGAGATTGAAATATTATATATTGATATATATATATATAATATATATATTTTATACTATATATATATATATAATATTTATATATATATATTATATATTATATTATATATATATATATATATATATATATATATATATATATAATATATATAATATTAATAGTATATTATTATTATATATAATATATATATATCATACTATATATATTATATCTGACCCGGCAAGGGTAGTATTGTTTATCTAGCTGGTGTTACTGCACTTTTATGATTACCAAAACCTAATACTGGGATAGTTGATGAAACAAATGCAGAAGAGTCTTTGATTCGTAGTCCCCTCCGTCCCCCAAACGAGTGCATTGTGCATATTTTGGATTGACTTTCGTGCAATTGAGCATTTGTCACATAGCACTCATCTTTAACCTTTTCCTTTCCCTCATTTTTCATAATTTCCGTCTTTCAAATCCACCCTATATCACAGTTTCTAACGTTTTTTTTTTTTTTTTTTTTTTTTTTTTGAAGTTCTGCATACATCAATCAGTCCCTTTAAATATTTGTATAAGGCTGCCCTCCCATTTTTTTCCCGTCAGAGCCCTTTGGGGATATCCCGGTGCTCTTCCCGCATGGGCCTTTCAGTTCACCCCACAGCTTAATCCCGCGTGGACGAGGTTACAAGGAGAAAAACAGTCATTTTAGCAACCTCTGACCGGGCCACCAATGTGTAGGGACCCAAATGCCAGGCATTAACCCACCTGAGGGGCTGTTCTGGACTTTTGATGCTAAATTCTCGGGCATCTACGTGACGACATAGGTTGCCGTGTGGTTCACTTGGTAGTGGGGTAAATCCGACGTAGAAGTTCGGGGATTTTCACGACGGTCGCATTTCACAGCCTACCTAAAGGGTGGAGTCCGGGTTGGTATGTGTGGATCTCTGGACTGCATAAGCCTGATTGATGCAGAGAGAACGGTTACCCTTGGTAATGGAAATATACAGCCTTTTCAGCCAGATATCATGTTATTTCAATTTATGTATGGTTTCATTTGCGTTTATTGTTCATAACTTAGCTCAGTCAGTATAAACAAGTAGTAGTTAGAATTTTTTTTTTATGGGAAAATTTATAAAAGAAAAAAACGTTTTATAACCAAGGTGGTCTTAACAACCATCAACAACACATTGCGCATCTGTCACGGTTCCCCAGGCCTGACGCCTAGCCGCGGTCACATAGCTATCTGGACAGCAGGGCCTAAAGTGCGTTTACTTCTTCCCTACATTCTGAAGGCTCTTTCATACGTCTAAGCGATGTCGACGACTGCATACCCAAAAACCTATGCTGCCCAACCGGTCTGGGCAATCCGCCAATATGTGGCCCCTCAATCATAGTTCGTTCTCATATCGTTACCCATTATGCTGCACCCCTTACCAGATGCCAGCAATACATCCATTTCCCGACTATATTACATACTGCGATCCAACACACCCTCAAAACCTCAACGCAGCCAACAACAAACCGTTCCACTACCAAAAAAACAAACCCACCTGAAACCACCCCACAACAACACACCACACCACAAACGACACAAAATAAACACTACCTCCAAAGCTCTTGTTGAGAGCAGAACCATTCTTCTCAGTACGTAGATCACTTGAAAAAGCCCTAAGGAGGTTGGAAGACCCGTCCAGGGTCACATTAATGAGAAATAGGGTCCCTTCTTGAAATGCAAGCTGGCTTTACCGGAATTGACAGTTTATTTTGCATCTTTAACGTTTCTCGCAACGATTCCTCGTATCGACTGATGGAAAATATAGAAACACATCTAAGGCCTTATTTTTATCTTTTGAAACAGCAAAGTTCGGAGATGCTGAGTGCATTAATGAGAATCTCCAGCAGAAAAGATTTTCCCGCTACAAGAACATTATCATAAGATTTCCCCTTTACTCGGGATTTTCTCCTGAAGCACCGGAAAATCCTCGTTTACGCTGCCTTGAATACCCTCATCCACCTACAAGTAAAAATAGGGTTTCACAAGTTATAAATTTCAGCACGTTTATCCCTCGCACAGAGCGTGCTTCAAAATGTCACGGTTTGGTCATCCCACGAAAAGTGACTGTAGGGGACGGATAACAGACGCCCAATCTGAGGGAGAATTAATCTTCCACACTCCCTGTGAAAATCCCTTTAACTGTAAAACTGTGCAGAGACTCCCATAGTGCCTCCTTCCTTAAATGCACATCGTACCTGTTTGAACAGGAAGTTTTGGAGTTATGTCATAGCATTAAATTGAGCAGGAGAGATGCTATACTCCAGCTCAATAAAAAAATATCCTACAAGACAAAGGCAATCTTACGCAACAATTACAGCTGCCCCCATGTCTCCATGTGTTAGATCCGCCACACAACCCATCCTAACCAGAGCTCCTCCCCTAAATCCCAGTGAAACCCAGGCATTTACTGCAACCTGTCTGCCTGTATTGCCCACACTACAGACTCCTCAAATAGTACAAAAGCAGCCCTTGATCCAATCTCCCGTCCAAAAAGCCAACAACAACCCTATCCCGAGTACTAGCTTTCAGCAAATCAGCAATGAAACTAAGCTAGTTCATACAACACAAAATTTGGAAAGCATCTCCTGCCAAGATACACTGTACCCATACCTATCCCAACTAGGTTTCTCCAACTTATGCAAGAGGAATGTCTCTTTGTTCCTTAATAGCGGCCTACCCACATTATCAAATTCGGAAAAGATAATTTCCAAACACTAGAAAAGAATAGTCGCCGAAAGCGTAAAGATTATTCGTTAAAATACAAAGCATCCGAATTTCTAAACAAAAACACAGTAACCCCAGACGTAAAATATATAACCCAGAAGAGACCTCGCCATAAGTCTATTTCAGAAATAAAAGTAATGCCTTAAATAGATTACACCCAAACAACCACAGCTACCGGACAACTCACCAATCAACCCTCTAAAAATCTGAAAGATAATTCCAGCTCTTCTGAATCTTCTTATAACTCTTCTTCCGAATTTAATATCTCAGCACTCCCCAAAGGATTCTATACCCTAGCGGAAGAAATGGATAACAGCCCCCAAACGGAGCTTGATGTGATTACCCACTCTTTTTCTAATGCTTCTTGCGCTTCCGAGAAAGGTAAATGGAAAACTTTCCAACGTAAACGCCGCAAACGCTCTAAGTGTTCTGGATCTGTTGGAGGCATGAAAGGAGACCCAGAGGTCCCCATTCTTAAATCAAATTGTTCTTTTTCCAAAATCACTCGCATGATAAATTACTGGCAAAATCTCCAGTATCAGACCTTGTCAATCCAACGAATCCTATATTGGAACCCAATATCGCAACCCCAACACCTTTTCAAAAAGATGGCACCTTATATCCCCATTCCATAGAAACAACTCCATATCCCCCACACATTTCTGAATCTGCTTGCTTGGCAGATACTGATACCGCTCCCATTAATAAACATGAGCATTTTGGTTGCTCTTCCAACGATCAACCAAATCCACACAATTATATGGACTTGGTTGAACTCAATTTATCTTGCATTCATGGCGAAGCCCCTTCACCAAATACTACTGAAAACTCCTTTCCAAAAAAGGTCATGCAACCCAAATCTCTGTTGTATGACTATTCTTTACCACCAGGATTTGTTGTTCCTCCTCGTCGAGATCCAAGTCTCAGCCTTTCCTCTCCATCTGAATCCACCTCTAACGCTACACTTAGTCACATAGAGACAATTGTCTCAAAAAAACCATCATCATAATATTTATAACAACACAGCATGGCCACTTTTCTTCAATGGAATTGGAGTGGATACCACTCTAATTTTGAAGAACTTGTTCAACTAAATGTACAACCAAAGTGCATATGTTTGCAGGAGCTTCGACTATGTCTTCCTGACTTCTTTCAACCGCCGGAATATAAATCGCCGCTAACCTCTATAGAAAGAGGTGACAATAATAGGGGAGGTGCAGAATTCTCATTCATAAATCTGTCCCTTATTCTCCAGTCCCTCTTCAAACCAAACTTCATGCAGTGGCAGCAAGAATTCATTTGCCCACTGATCTATCAGGCTCCGCGTAGTGAATTTACTAAGGTCGACTTAGCTGATCTTTTCAAGCAGCTCCCTACTTCGATTGTTATACTAGACTTCAACCTCCGCCACCCCTTATGGGGCGACTCTGCCATTCTCTAAGTCCATATCCTTGCAGGAACTTCTATACCTCCTTTTTCCCTTGGGGTTCCTTAACACCAGGAACTCCCTTACATATGAACCTTTTTAAATACACTATATACAGTTGCCCGTGGTAGATTTTCCTCTTTGCTCCCCTTCGAAATTATGGATCGCTTTAAACTCTATAAGGTACGCAGTCTAGCAGGCTAGACCTTTCTGTGCTCTACTCTCATAATAACAAGGTCAATGTCTCACCCTTACAATTATCTATAAATACCTCTCCGCATCTACTACTTAGAGCAGCATGGAACGTTGGTGTAGCACGAGGGTGTATTATAGTTTATGAACAAGTTCAACAATTACTCTCCCCATGACTGTAAATGGTGTAGGTGTCTCATTAGTGAGAGGCAGTGCTGGTTTAACTCCAGTTTCTCGCGATCTTCTCATGCAGTCTGCAATTCTGAATTGGTTAAGCTCCTGCAAACTAGAGTGCACTTCTTTGCTCCTTCCCTTTCTGTATATATTACTCTCTTGAGCCTACCTGCATCCACCCATTCGCAAGTCATTTAGTTCCAAGTACTTTAGTGCTACGCAAATCATTGTAATAAACTCTCTGCCTCTTGTGCCAGCAGTCGATGACTAATGCTATCAGTACAGAACCTCCTGTCTGGTTAGCCGTGACTGTAGTATAATTGGTAATTAGCCTTATATGGGCTTTCTTTATACCTAAGCTATAATAGTGTGCCTATACTATACTTATGACAGCGGAAGTACTTTATGCATATTTCTACACATAATAATAATATTTTATCCGCATGGCAGTATTTATATATTATGATTAATAGTATATCTATTAGGTGAGGTACATAATATATACTCCATAATTGTAGTTTATATGTTAATCGGGTCCAGCTCTCTGATATGTAGAGAGAGCGCAGAATTTAGTATATATTATATATGTAATTCAAGTTCTGTTGTAGAAACCCACAAGTATACCCTAAAAGTACTATTAATATAACCGTATATAGATGAAAGATATATATGATAAATAACTTCTAACAATATATATAATATTTTGGATATATACTATATATAATATAGTAATAAATATTATATTAATATATATATAATAGTAACTTACGTTATATATATATATATATTATATATTATATATATATATTTGAGGCGCTCTATCTACACAGCACCTTAATATTACGATATTGCACTTAGAAGTTATAATTTTATTAAAGCAGATAAGCTTAACTCAGTGACATTATTGTAAATTTAGTAGGAACTATGGGGCGTAATTACACATTCGTCGTCATATCAACATCAATCGTTGAATGTTATAAATCTCATAATATTTACTTGGTACTTTACGGTTAAGGTTGCATGTATTCTTTTTCTTGTGGAAGTTTACTATTTATTGTAATAATAACCTCAACTCGCTCACTATATGTACTACAATTGTACTTTTTATTTGCATACTATGATGAACTCTCTAACATTAAAAATGTATATCTCTTAATTTAACCAATAAGAATTCTTAATAAGTAACTAACATTTTCATTTTTTAAAAAGCGTGCGGAATAAAAGAGCGGAAACTTTTTGATTCGCACGTGCAAGTCCGCTAATTTCCTGAAGACTCTCTCCGCACCTCCGCTAGTCCGCTCGGAGCGGACTAGCGACTAATAGGAGTGGGAAGTGAACGCCCACCTCTTGATTTAATATCACATATAGAAGTAACTTCTCGTCGTTATATATATATATATATATTTTTTATTCCAACCAATTTTTTTACTTCTCATACCTTAATTTATGAATCACCATTTACTAAGTTACCTCTACGTTATTATAATATTGTGGTATATATCCTGATAATATAATATATATATATATAATACCGATATACACGATTTTCTATATATATAGGCTCATCATAGCTAGTATATAGAAATCTACATATAAGTTATATATAGGTAGTTTATATATATGATCATTTATTGCTAATCACCACTCTCTCTCGTTATAATTTTCAATTATCCTAGCTATATGATATATCCTGAAAAAGCCTTTCAAAAAATGAAACTAAACACTGCTTTGGCCACTCAATAGTATACTTTATATACTATATATATATATATATATATATATATATATTATATATATATATATATATAATATTATATATATATATATTATATTATATATATACATATTATATTATATATATATTTACATATATATAATATATATATATACTCTCATACTCTATATATATATTATATATATATATCTATATATATATATATATATATATATATATATATATATATATAATATATATATATATATAACAATAACGATTATAAGGCGGAGAAGAATCATACCTTAATTAAATCAATTATTATTAACTCATATTATACTCTAGAGTATGAGCTCGCCTATCGTTTGACAGGATATAATCGAAACTTTGTGGTTTTGCTCACTGGTGTACGCGCGTGTGTGTTACTTGAGAGAAAAAAGGAAACAAGAGTAGCGTTATCGTGTACACGGTAGACTCCTCTGTGTGGTCCAGTGACATTGTAAAATCTTTGAAGCGTTACCTTACTTCGTTATCATGTAACGCCGTTACATGTTAACGCGTTACTTCCGGTCAGTTTACCAGTTTTGGTACATGATCTTATACATATTTACTGCCTGAAGAATAAATCATTGGAATTAACTTTAAGAAATTTTAAGGCTTTTTATTCGAAAAATTGCAATTTACATTACTTTCATTGCCCAAATAATAGAAATATACATATGATTAAAATTTTTTATCGCTATTTTAAGTTTCTAATTTATGGTTTGCAGTTCTTAAAGTTTGTCGATAATTTGAACATTATAACATTATGCGAAAGTCAGTGATACAATATATAAAAATTTTTATAATTTATTTTATTTAATAAACGTACAAGATTATCTCAATTGTTGCATCACCTATTCTGAACCTCTCTGCTAAGCGATCTTCTTTCTCGACACTCTCTCTTTTGATATTCAATTATCGACTATGTAAAGTATTAAGATGGTAGTGATAGTATTACTATGGTAGTGATAGTATTACTATAGTTATGACAGTAATTCTTCAGTAATATAAATAATTTTGTATTTTATAGATAAAATGTTATATTGAATATTTATGAATATTCCATTGTTTAAAAATATCAGAAAACCCATCATGAGATACACTTTGTGGTTTTAAATTGATTTAATAATTCTTGAAGGTTAGCTGAAAAAAAAAAACTTAAAAGGGGGTCCACTGGGGAAGAAACATTTTAACGGGTCAGCCGAAACAAAAAAAAATATTGTAAATGGTCCGATTGTATAGCAAAATATGAAGAATTACCTTTAATAATGACTAGCCTTTCAAACATATTATCAGATAGCTTGGGTCTCTTTGGAGAGTGAATGTGACCCGCAAAGTTAATGCGTGAGGAAAATAATCCTTTCTAGGCTCATGCTGGTCGCCTGTGAGAGGCTAGTGGGACAGTAGTAATGGTAGTGCAATATACCTCCTGTAGGTATTTTTAAGCTAGTCTTCTATTCTAGTTCACTCTTTGTGATTTAATTGAGTGTGTGGGGTTATGTAGAATAGACAATGTTCCTCCCGGTATTCTCAAATAAAGTCAACCTTTTCTATCAGAAGCTTTGCTACCTTCCAGCAGGCTCCTCATTGCGTGTGACTTCGTTTAGTCTCTCTCGCTAGATATTATTAGACCTTGAACCTCGTTTCTGACAGCCACGATTAGCATTTCCTAATATTTTTTCCTATTTTCCTCTCTCGGTATTATATTCGGGGCTTATGTCGAGCCATTTGATTCTTTGTGGTGAACCGCTCAGGATTTAAGCTAGAAATAAATGCATGAACTATGGTTTTGGCCGAGATATGCAATTTAACGAACTTACGAACCATAAAATTCTTCGAAACTTAAGCTAATGCTGTAAGTAAAGAGGATGAGCAATATCAAGTAGAGACGTTATTTAAGGCGATTTAAATTTTTTTCAATCACTAGCAGTGTTGGAAGCAAAGAGTAGTAACAGGGTCATTCCGGACAACCACAGGTGTTAATGAAGATATCACCGACCTTGACGACCGCTTGGTCATTTTGACCAACGGTATTTTTACCTGACCTTGACCTTCTTTGGCACCGTAATTTTTGGAATACTCAGCTACCCTTCATGGGTGTTTTTTATTTTTTATTTTTTAGATTTTTAATTATTTTGTTTTTTTAGAATTTTTTTTTTTCTTTTTATGTATTATCTTCTCTCTCTGTGTATTCAGGCATACGTTAGTTAGTCTTTATTTTAAGTTTGCCGTGCAAAATACTTTTTGTTCATGTTCTTTCATAGCTTTTTTAATGTGTCAATCTTGTTTATATTGCGTTGGGTTTTGTTAATCATCGTCATAATTTTCAATCTTCGTTTTCGTCGGGATGAATCGCAAATTTCATCGTCCACGCCTCGTCGCAGTTTTTTAACAAGTTCCGCAGTCGTATTCCCACAGGTGCGAATCGCAAAGCCAAGCTCGTTCGACCCTTGAAGAAAGAAGGCTAGACACACGCTCGGAGAACTGGGATTTCTCTTAAACTCCATTCGCTTTGAGGTTCCCCCGCGTCCGCCCGGCGCGTTTTCCCATCCCACCTGAACGTAGGTTCATCCATCCCCCGCTCCTTACCGTCCCAGCCGCCGAGTTTCCCGGCACGAGATCATGCCACAACACAACACACCATCCCTTCCACTCGTGTGCTCAAAACTTTTCTTTACCACTCTTCAACGCCTTAAATTCGTCTTTATATTTAAGTTTCGAGATTTTCCCCACTCGGTCATACATAAGATCCACAAATAGAACATCAACCTATTTTAACCGTTACCTTCACAGTCTAAAACCACTACCTCTTTTAATACCACCACGCTTTCGGCACTCGCGCCTTATCGCAATTAGTTCGCTGAGGTATATTACACTGGTAATTTCCATGTGTTTATTACATAAGCGCGCAAGTCCTCGGAGAGGCTTATCCCAGAATGATCTGTATAATAATAATATAATAATTATAATAATTATAATTAATTACCAGTCAGATGGTAATTATAGTATATCTATATAAAGTATATTAATAATTAATAATAGATATATAATTATTACTATTTGCCTCGGATTTAATGATATTCGTTATCATTTCATTATTATTATTATCCACAGCGACGGACAATTTTCTCTTATCTCTTATAGTTTGTATATACATATATATAAGATATATATATAGTTTGAATGACTATATATATATTATATATATATATATATATATTATATAAGCCTAGGCCTCTATAATAATCTATCATCTACTATGAGAGATGTATGAACGAGTGACTTACCCTGCCAGAGAGAGAGAGAGAAAGAGAGAGATGATGAGGAGAGAGAGAGGAGAGGAGAGAGAGTAGAAACCACGTGGCCGATTCAACTATCACATAGTTAAAGCATTTACACTTTTAGGACGTATGTTGAATCATTTTTATTCGAGAATTTTAATTATTTTTAATTATTGAATTATTTAATTATTTGCGTATTTGAATTATTTTATTTTATTTTTCTGTTATAAGGTCTCTTTCTAGAGATATCGCCGACGTGAAACGAAATCTTTGAATTCGAACCGTAAAAGCACGTGGAAGACCGCGTTATTATTGTTTTATTCATTTTTATTTTTGAATTATTGAATTATTTCTTGAAGTAGGATAAGTATTTTAATTACTTTTTCACATTCTTTAGTATTTGCTGCATCGTCAATTTTATTAGTTTTTAGTTTATGTTCGCAGAAGTATGGTACGGATCTAATCAGTCCAAGCGATAGATGGCGAGTAAAAATTCGATACGCTGTCGCTTCGTTGATTTAGAACGATGTAACGATACCACAAATTAAACATCCGAAGTGGCCACATCATATTCAGAATGCAGTGAGCGCTCCTAGAGAAGAGAACGAAGCAGTACCCGTGACTCGAGGAAGCGCGCTATCATTCCAGGAGAGTGAAGAGTGGACGTGACGGAGATAGAAGATGACAGACGGAAACTCGATAGAATGAGTATCTATTGGGGAGTCGAAAGAAGTATTTAATGAAGAGAAGTGGGAAGAGATGTCCGAACGAGAGGAAAACCAAGCCGAATGGAGTTTAAGGAGTATAATAATCCAGTTATCTCCTATCGTGATTGTGTTCTTAAGTTCTCATAGAATCTAAAAATAATAGACCTACTATAGAAATCAATATACTCATCACCATGTTGATGGAAGGCTTTCTCCGGATGTCTATATATTATATATTACTAGTTTAATACCAAAGTGTCCGCTCGTATATATATATATATACTACTTATATATAATATATATAATTCATATATGCAGTTGAACGATTTTTTGCGGAAACCATAAATGTGAAAATTTGTATATATAAGAGCTGTGAACTCGTACTTATTCCAGAACAAGTAGAGATATATATGTGAACAATGTAGTAGTGCTCGCAAATGACTTATTTTCGTTATCCATTCCTATTAACATTTGTGAGCGAGAATGACAAGTGTCACGATAAATTGTTCATAGGTTTGTCCAGACCCACACTAGCCGTCTCTCATTTCCCTGGTATGTGGTCGGTGGAATAACAGAATTTGACAAAACCAAACTGATACTCCAACCACTAATCAGAAGGAACAATAACACGAATCTCGATCCCGCTTTAAACTCGTAATCATATACAAGCCATCCTAAAGG
The DNA here is from genome assembly GCA_015478945.1 of Trachelipus rathkii. Taxonomy (NCBI): domain Eukaryota; kingdom Metazoa; phylum Arthropoda; class Malacostraca; order Isopoda; family Trachelipodidae; genus Trachelipus; species Trachelipus rathkii. Next base: position 2,345 of record JABUQX010126748.1, on the reverse strand, counting down.
CCTCAACCAAATTGTTGAATGACTGAGAGACCATTAGAGACTACTGGACCGCGATGACCCTAATGCCTATGTCATCGAATACATGTCTGGACACAACCGTGCACCGGTCTTTTAGTCTACACTTCAGCCACCAGTCTAGGCCATGTTCGATTACTTCTTGAGCTCCTAACAGTCCTGCTCGATATAACCTCAGCAATCCCATGCGTCGCCTATTAGGAGTACTCGATCTAGATATATGTCCTCACATTCTCTCATGTCCTGTTGAACCGTTCTGGTGTGCGAAGAGAGCTACTCTTGTTGTATGTGTCTTACTCAATATTTTGAAAGCGAGGTCATTGTGTAAGAATCCTGCAGCGACGTGATATAAATGCTCGAGTGGAGCTTGTCGCAAAACTATCCTAACTTTATTATATACTCTACGTGTTGTCAGCTCCAGGAGGCCGACACAAACTCAGTCAGCTCCGAGTTATCACGCACTCCACGCACACACTCAGAGCACACATCACACAACGGAGAGCGACGTACTTGTGGGTGAGGAGTTGTTTGGAACGGCGAGATATTTTCTGTGTAACTTTCCACACTGAAGGAAGGGAGTTGTGGAGATAACAGTCGAAATGTAAGTTTCGTATAACTTAAGTATACACAATTTTGTCTTACAGCTGCTCACTATGCACAGCACACGATCACTACAACACATACTACGCCACTCTCGTGAACTAGATAACTCTCTCTGCCGTCACACACATTGCCTAGTGCTCATCTATACAACAACAATTACATGTTCTCAGCGGTAGTTGGGATAACCTCTAGAAGTTCTCTTATTCACTCCTTGACGTACTGATAGCATGTATCATTTTTTTACTATCCTGGTTAGTACTTAACAGAGAGCAGCCTCTCTGTGCTCAGCACAACCAAGGAGTTCAGCTGAACACACACACAACCCACTTAAATACTCTACTACACACATTCACTATGACCACTACACTCACCATCTCTCTCTCTACAACATTTGATGCCGTTGTAACATAATTCGTTGGATATATTACACGACTGATAATAAGAGCACATCTCCGCTGCCGAACGACCGAATTGGCGGTACCCATACCTCCTATGAGGAGTGGACACATAGTCTCATAAGACCCAGCCACTTCATCAACTCATTGTTACGCGTGAGAGCTGTACAGCGAATCTATTGTGATGTTTATATAAAAAAAACAGAGGGAAGGCGCATGCCTGCCCATCTTTGAAGCTGTTGATGTGGCTTCGGACTAGCCCTCCGACGCATCATACCCGGAAACACCAATATTATTCCTGTCACCAATCGGCAGATAATCAGGTTATTCGAGATTATATATCTAAGTGCACTGATTTTAAAGTCTTTTACTTGTGTGTTTTTAAATGATCCTGCCTTTAACTCATGTTTTTACTGCTTTAACTCATGTTTTTACTGGGGCTTTTAAACTCATATGTTTTACTGCTTTATCTCACATATTTATTAACATTACATACCTTAAAGCAGTTAAATCAGGCTAAATTCTAATAGAGGTTTAACTAAACACCTAGGGGGAATAGTATTGCTTTTGTTTACTGTTTTACTGCCTTTAACTCATGTTTTACTGTTTTAACTTATATGTTTTTACTGTTTAACTCACATATTATTAACATTACATACCTTAAAGCAGTTAAATTCAGTAAATCAATAGAGTGTGACCTAACACCAAGGTGGCGGGGGGATTAGTATGCTTTTTGTTTTTACTGCTTTACTGCTTTAAACTCATGTTTTTACTGCTTTAACTTTTCTGCTTACTGTCTTTAAACTTTTCTGTTTTACTGCCTTTAACTCTGTTTTTTACTGCTTTAACTCATTTTTACTGCTTTAACTCATATGTTTATACTTGCTTTAACTCACATATTCATTTAACATTACATACCTTAAAAAAGTAGTAAATCAGTAATCAATAGAGGTGTGACCTAACTCCAAGGGGGGGATTAGTATGGTTTTGTTTTACTGGCTTTACTGCTTTAACTATGTTTTATTGATGCTTTAACTTTCTGCTTACTGCTTTAACTTGCTTTACTGCTTTAACTTCGGGCTTTACTGTTTAAACTTTCTGCTTTACTGCTTTAACTCAATATTTATTAAATAACCATTATGTTTTTTATTTTTGTTTTAATACTTTTTATTATTTTTATTATATTTATTTATCTTTTATATTATTTTATTATTTTTATTTATTTTATTTTATTATACTTTAGTGTTATATTGCCTATTGTTTATATTATTTAGAACACCCAAACACACACACATGCACTTACACATATACAACACATTTCACTATGACACT
>JABUQX010126747.1:20000-37500 GCA_015478945.1 Trachelipus rathkii | reverse complement strand
GAATATATAGTAATTTTCAATTTTTTGCTCTATGATCCTTTGCAGCATATAATATGATGAATTCCATCTTGTTTCCACATCTTGATAAGCTTGTGTATTGGCAATTTTGAGATTTTGAATTTCAGCTACTGTGTTTGTAGCAATTGGTGATCTACTAAATTGACCTACAATTTCCTACATAAATAATTAAATCTTTTAGTTGATTTTTTAGAAAAAATAAAGCATCATGTTATTAGTAGGGAATGAATAAAACATGTCTCATTTAAAACACCTGTCGTTCTCATACCTTTTGTAATGTTAGGTGCATTATCTTTTAGGAAAGCATGAACATTTTCTTTTTTTAAATCCCAGCTCTTAAGTATTTCCTCACTTTTTAGACATATATTTTCTGCTTGAGTGGGAAACACTAAAACTACTGATTTGTAATTTTCCACTCTTCTTTGAAAATCTTTATCAATACAATGCCCTGACATACTTATAAAGCTTCATTGTTATATGAGCAAAGTCCAAAATTCTGATGTTAATGATATTGCTTGAATTTCTTGAAGCTGAAGTGTTATTTTGTTTCTTTACCCTTTTATATTTTGTTTGGATAATCTCTTCTGAAAAGTACCTCCTTGATTGAATATTATATTGTAGACATACGTGATTTATTAATCTCTTAAGACCAATGTCTTCAACAAAAGAAAATGGCAGATTGTCCACAGCAATCATTTCCCCAATTTTGAAATGAATTTCTGTGCTTTTTCTATCATTAATGTCCCAAATCTTTGTTTTATCAGTTATTTCAAACAGTGCAGGCTGAAGAAATCTTTTTTTAATAGAGGTAGAAGTTGATGATTGGATGTACATGGATCATCATCTGCTGTGTCTGTGATATCATGTTTTCTTTTTTCGGCCACTTTTCCTCTTGAAAATTCAGATATTTCTTTTATCTTCAAATATGTGGTTTTATGTTCTTTTCAAGATGATCCAGTAAAGGTTTTGTGATATAATATTTTGAACCTTTCTTTGGGTTTCCTCTTGATAGTAATGTATTCCCAGTAGCGCACAAGTAGTTCACACCTCACGGGTTTAGCCCTCTTCAAGGAGTGTACTTCTCTAGGTAGTACTACTTAGGATCCGTACGAGGTAAGGTGCATTGATAACTTGCATGTTTAAGTCAATCCTTTCATATATATAATATATATAATATATATATATATATAAATATATAAATATATATATAAATATATATATATATATATATATATATATATATAGTATATATATATATATATATATATATATATATATATATTATATAGAAGGTAAGTATAAATGGAAATTTCATTCTCCGGCCTCCGGCCGGAATTAAAATTTTAATTCTCCGGCCTCCGGCTCTCCGGCCTCCGGCCAAAATTACTCTCCGGTGCATCACAATAATATATATATATATATATATCATATATATAGTATATATATATATATATATATAATATATAATAATATATAGATTTATATATATAATATATAATAGGGATGTACCGAACCAGAAAACGACGGCCGATTACGATACCGATACCCTATTCTATTTTAGGTGCCGATACCGATACCGATACCGATACTTTAATTAATATAATAAATACAAAGTAATAAGATAGAACATTATTGTGCACTGCTAGGCAACTCAGAATTGCATTCCCTGTACACAACCAATACTTAGTCATTTATTTCAAATTTGGTTGTGCCCAAGTATATTTATTTTATAAATTTAAAAATAGTACCATTAAGGAATAATAATTGCAAATATAATATTAATAACTTTTTTATGTTTGTGTTTATTTAAAAAATATTCCATTTCCATTTTCAAGTAAGTATTAACAAAGTTTAGCTACTAGCTTTTATGTTTTAAATTTTTAACATGATTACAATTTACAAGAAGATTCTTTAACTAGCTACAATATAAAGAATAAAAAAGAAGAGATTTCAATTAATCAGCCGAAAAGTTAAAATAAAAAAACGCTATTACTCAAACATGACATAATAAAATACTCCTTTAAGATAGATATCATTCAATACTCAAATTCAAAAATTCACAAATTGTGATGCAAAAACATTAAGTTTCACTAGTATCTGGCGAGAGACTGTTCCTTTTTGGGGTGTTTACATTCCTACCTAACCTACACTATAAATACGCTCTCTCTCGACTGATGAAGGAGGTGCTGATAATTATTTGCCTGCAAGCACTGATAATAATGAAAACCTTGGCCCATTTTCATGCCACTGCATGAAAGGATTCTCTCTCTTTTGTAGGCAGCATCTCATGTTTTCGTAGAACCTCATCTCCTCTTTCACAGACTGCAAATTTGAAGTATTTTTGCTCCTTGATGAACTGTCTCTTTCAGTTTTCGGATGATGTTCCTTGGTGTGATTCCTTTGAAGGTGAATGAGATGTCAATGCAATTTCGGCCATAAACTTATCAAAGTCTAACATATCCAAATCCTCATCTTCAGTAGGTTTATTTGCTGAAAAGCCACCATCGTCACTATCAGTGCTGTTGCCAGGGGTTGCAGATAAGGCGGCTTCCACTTCTCTGTCTCTTTTTTTTTTTTTTTTTTTGTTCAAGCGAGCAACCTCCTCGGTTATGCTATTTTAATGCATTCTAGAAGTGGTTCACCGTCGGAGGTGCCATTCTTGTAGGGTTTCAGCTAGCTTAAGGAATTCCTTATTAGAACCTTTTATTTATTTATTTTTTTACAGTTGTCACCGCCGCTCACGGGCAGAACCCTATTCAAGGAGTGGGTATTGAACGCCTCAAAAATCCATCTAACGCAAATTACTCAGATAAGCACAGACGCAGGCTTTAAAGTGAGGGAAATTAAATTGAATAGGGAAAAACACAGATGATGGAAGAGATTCCACAGAACAGAGGTGGCAGGAAGAAAGAAGCATCGCAGCGAACCAGTCTGGGAGTTACCAAAATCAACACAAAACTCATGTGCCGACACAGCACCCTTGTGCTACGAGGGCGTCATAAAGGTGGTGGTACGCGAGTGGATAGTTCCCTCGAGCACTTGCCTCTACAGTACCTATATAAAAGGGATAAAGCACCAACATCGCGCCGCAAATATAAAGGGTCAAATGAACTAGAAAGTAAGTACAGGACAGTTTATAAGTCTTTTGGCCTTTGACTCGACCCTATCCAAAATCTGGATGAAACCAGAGCCCCCGCCCCCCACATATATGAGAGCAGTATCCATACAAGGGGGGGGATGAGACCCTTGTATAGCTGGAGTAACTGGAGGAAGAGGAAAAAAAGTCTCGCACTCTAAACAGAACTCCCAGTTTCTTGTAGGCCGCCCTAGCAACCACTGTGATTTGAGGTTTTCAAAATATTTTTTTGTTTATGTTAAGGCCAAGGATGTTTATATTGTCAACAGGAGAGACGAGAGAACCGTCGAAAGAGATAGAAAAGTTAAGTGTCTTAGAGAGAGAGATTTGTAGAAGTTGGGTTTTTAAAGAATTAAATTTCACAAGCTTGAGACGACCCAACCCTGAAATTCTTATCCAGATCAGCGAGAATAGAATCGGAAAGATTAAAACGAGAGGCAATTCTACAAGTAAAAGAGGGAGCAGAATTGATATGAGTTGAAGAATGAAGGGTCAAGTCATCGACATATGAGGGATAGAGTTAGATGTGGCAGGTGAGAAGATCATGATGCAAAAGCAGGAAAAAGTTAAGGGAGATAAAACAGCAACCCTGGAGGAACACCACTATTGACAGGAAAAAGAAGTCTCCCCATCAACAACAGCCGACATTGAGCGATTTGAAGAAAGCAAGACACATAAGTAGCAAGGGGAAGAAGGAACCCAAAGGAGGGAGCTTGGAGAGCAGTGACGCGTGCCAGACCCGGTCAAATGGCTTTGGATAGTCAAGCGCCACCACCCCACAAGCTTCGCCGTAGTCCTAAGGCGGAAAAACCATAAATCTGTTAAATAGGAAAAGTATATCCCAGTAGATCTCGAGCACCGAAGGCACTGGTAATCAGAAAGAAGGGAAAGAGATTCCAGATGATCTAAGAAGTTGAGAAGGGTTGCGAAGGGTTTCAAAGATCTTAGAGAGAATACAAGTGAGAGCTATAGGGCTATAGTTAGAAGGATCAGAACAGCATTCATTTTTTCGGATAGGTTGAACATAAGCGCGCTTCCAACACTGAGGAAAGTGCTAGTATTGAGGCATAGCAGAATATAGTTGAACGAGGAGTGGGGTCAAGGAAGCACACTTCCTCAAAACTCGGAGAGGAATGCCATCCCGGCCACCCGCCTTCCGTTCATAGATTTCAGAAGCTCATGCACCCGATCAAATGAAAGACAGTAAAGGGATAGGACACCTGAGAGGAGAAAGGAGGAGGAAGAGGAATACCAGAATCGGTCCAGGGTTGAATTAGAAGAAAATAGGAGGCCAAAGAATGATTGGCCTTTCAGTTGCGAAGGATTAAACAACAAGAATCATCAGGACGAATTAAGAGGAGGAAAGAATGATTTACAGAAGTTGTTAGAATGTTTTGGCCAAGAGGGCCAGAGAGAGATTTGTCAGTAGGAGAACCAAGGAGGTCAGCGCATTTCGTTTAATGAAAGTCCGCTTTGCTCGTCGAAGAGTATCCCTGCAAGCGATTTCTAGCTGAATGAAAATTGGCAAGAGTGATAGGAGAACGAGAATTTTTCCACACCGGATAGGCACTGGTCTCTAGCCTGAATGGACAGGGAACAAGCACGATTGAACCTATGAATTTTGAGGAGAAAAAAAGAGTTTAGTTCAACAAGGATGAACCTGCTCATCCCATTAACAAATACAGTTCCCACTTTATCGCAGAATCTGAAGCGTCTTAGAGTCAAAGCAGTCACTTCAATTATAGTTAACGTAGAAGCAACGCAATGCCCCCCCAATCAGCCCGTCAAAGTGCCAGAAAACCCGCATAGGGCAGGATGGAGATGTTGGCAAAGAAAGTATTAATTAAGTGATATAAGGTTGGGGTCAGATTTACCAGTGGTGTATATATATAGAGAGAAGGACTAGTGGTGAAACATAGTCAAGTGTGTTCAAGAATCGGTTGGGACGATCCGGAATGTGTGTAGGTTATTTAATCAGTTGCTCCAGATCGTTGAGAATAACTGAATGATCGGCTTCCCCCCCAACTAAATCAGTACGAGAGGAACCCAACAGTTCAGTGTTGTGTACTTGAAATCCCCTTAAAAGAGGACCTCAGTATTTGGATGAGAAGAAATAACAGTCTCGTGGGGAGAAGTAGTAAGGTAATCAAAAAAGACATGAAAAAATCTGTTCTGTTAAGGGAACAGTAGCAGAATAAAAAAAAATGAGAGTAGAAGGAAGAAAGATTTTAAGGCCCCAGAACATCGAAGTTAGGAGATTCGAGATTCTCGAGACGTGTTATAGGAATGTTTATATTTACAAAGGCACATACTCCACCCTTCTAACGGAAATTATAAAATAAGTTATAGTTGGATATATTAAACGAGTTGAAGGATGAATTCTTAGCCATCTGGGTCTCAGACAAGAGCATAAAATTAGGTTTAGAGTTAGAGAGGTAGTATTCCATGGATGCAGAGTTAGAGTGCAAGCCATTGATGATGTTGGTAAAGTCAAAAGAAAGCCACGCCTGTGAAAATCTGCTATAAACACGCAAAAAAAAAAAAAAAAAAAAAAAAAAAAAAAAAAAAAAAAAAAAAAAAAAAAAAAAAAAAATAGACAAAAACCAAAGGAGAAATGAGGAAAATTTATTTGTACGCTAAAACCTAAATTTTAAAACGATAAAACAATATTACAGCAAATATCTAAAATATGAATAATCCAGAAAGTTTAAAAACACTCACCCACTCACACCCTCTCAAGAAATTGCAAAAAAAAAAAAAAAAAAAATACTATTGATCAACTAAAAAAGTAGATAAATCTGTATAAATTATAATAATGGCTGTCCAAATAGGAAAATTTTACGCTTAAAGACAAGTGGAGAAACGCTAAAAATCTAAGTTAAAAAGGAAAACATCGAGGAAAAAAAACATAACTTAGTACTAGCTAATCTATATCGAACTAGATTTAGTATTGAATCTTAAAGTTTCGCACAATTTTTCATCACCCAAAAAGTAAGAAGTATCGGTTAAGTATCGGCCATTTTAACTGATTAGCCGATACCGTTACCATCAAAAATGGCCGATACTACCGATACCGATACCCGATACTATCGACACTTTCCCTATATATATAATATAATATATATATATATAAATATATATATATATAATAATATAGAAAAATAAATATATAATATTTAAATATATATTTAATATGTATATATATATATATATATATATAGGTAAATGTCTAGAACGTGTTGTCGCACTACGAAACGATACTAATCATTTTGAAAAATATACGAATCATTTTGGAAAAAATTTTTTTTTTTTTTAAATATAATGGAAAAAAATAAAAAGAATTGATATATATATTTTTTTCACTTCACACTAAGCGTACAAAAATTAGGCTATGGCAATTTATTTTCTTTTAAATTTGACTTGTGTAACTAAAGTTTGTAAAGCATAATTAAAAGTTATTAGTTTAATATAAAAATTTAAATTTTATTTCGATGCTACTTAGACTTTTCTATTTCACTTTGTTTTAAATGTCCTTAACAAATTATCACTTACTTTGTATGTAAGACAAGTTTTTTATTCATTCCAATTGTTTCCATTTTCCCTTTAAGATATTTATTATCTTTCGTAGCAAGTATGTTCTTTTTGAGCGGTTTCGCTGGTTTCAAGCAACTTTGATTTAAATTTACCTGCAATAATTATCGCTAAATGCTGTGTTTTTAGGACATTAGGACATTAGGAATATAGAGACAGTAAAAAGCCACATGGGCCTATCGAGACTGTCCCAGTCAACCCACTACCCAAACATGTCATTGATGTTGTATCAGATTTGGTCCCAGCATGGGTTTTTAGCACAAAAGGTTCCTAAATAGTTACTTTTCTTTATTGGAAAATATAATGCTTCAAATATCTTATGGTATCAATAATTAAAAGCCACAACTCATATCTCAAAAACTACAATAGCTACAGGGAAAAGGAATACATTGCTGGAATGCTGGTCCAATTTTAGTGCGGAAAATGTAAAAATAAAAAAAAATAATTTTTTTTAAAAAAAAAATATATATCTCAAAAACTACAATAGCTACAGCGAAAAGGAATACATTTTTGGAATCCTGGTAAAATTTTAGATAGGAAAATGTAAAAAAAATAAAAAAATAAAAAATATTATTGTTAATAATTATAGTAATATGATTAGAGAGCCTATTTAGAGACCTTTTATTGGTTACTCGTTAAAATAAATAGACTTTCTATTAAATTTTGCTTTTTTTTTTTTTACTAAAGAATACCCCAAGAGTATACCGCACAGATGGCAGGAGTCAGGGTCTCTCGGCCTTCCGGGGAACTACGGGGTAGGACTAATTCCCCCCCTCCGGGGAGGGTCTCCGGAACCCCCGCTCTTTGGTATTTGGGTGTCGCGGGGGTTCCTCCGCCACCCTCCCCTACGGGTATGACAAAACGATCCCCCCCCTGTTCCCGTCGGCTCTAGCCCCCTACATTGCCCGTGTAATACCTTTACAAATATATATATATTATATAATATATATATATATAATAATATATAATATTATAAATAAATATAATATATAATTATATATATATATATTGTTCCCCATGCTCCTAGAAAAAATAGCCAATATTTATTTTATTTATTTATTATGATTTTTTTTTTACATTTTCCTAACTAAAATTTTACAAGGATTCCAAAAAATGTATTCCTTTTCGCTGTAGCTTATGTAGTTTTTGAGATATGATTTTTTTTTACAGTTCCGCAATAAAATTTTGCCAGAATTCCAACAATGTATTTTTCCCGTTTAGCTATGTAGTTTTTGAGATATGGGATCATGCATAGTTGTGGGTTTTAAACCAAATACACCATATATATATATATATAATATATATATATATATATATAATAATATATTATATATATATATATATATATATATATATATATATATATATATATTATATATATATATATAATATATATAATATTATATCAGTGAAGCTCATTTTTCCGAAATATTAATTCTTCTTTTTTTGTGTTTTATTTTACCAAAAAAAAAGGTAAAAAATTAAATTCTCAAAAATAATTTAGTTCATTGACTTTAACTTTTCCTTGCGCGACATACGGTTCTAGACTTCAACCCATAATATATATATAATATAATATAATATATATATTATAAATATTATATAATAGAATATATATATATATATATATATATAATATAATATAATTATATATATATATATATATATATATATTATAATATATATATATATAGCTATATAATATATTATATATTATATATATTATATATTGAATTATAATATCTAGAGATATATATAAATAAGAAAATAATTGAAATATTTAGAAAATATCTACGTGTATAAGAAAATAATTATATATATATAATATATATATATTATATATATATATGGTAATCATTTGTAATGTAAGATATCTTTAATTTTGCGATAAAGTATTTTCCGAAAACTTTTCTGTGTAAACATACTATTTAAATCAATTTAGTTTATTTTAATTATATTTTTCATCGTAATTTACATGCCGTATTATTAGTAGTATTTAGTCAATATTTTCACGGTTATCTTTAGTATAATAAAGATTAATTTCACGAAAATATAATTCTAAAATTTTCAACTTTTATATTTGGGGTTTTGGAAAAAATCTTTGTAGATTAAATGTTCTTTTTAACTAGTACGGTATTTATTAAAAATATATTTATTTTTTTCACTTGCGATTGCAGTGCTCGAAAATTAAAAAAAAAAAAATTATATTCAATTTTTTTTTAATACTAGACTAATCTCGTCCATAAATTTTTCATTTCTGATGATAATTTTATAAAATGTAAATTTTTCATAAAAACAAAATGAACATTTTATTAATTCTGAAGTTATTTTTAAGTGAAGATAATTCTTTTAAGATATATAAAATTGAACCCTTAAAATTTTTTACCTCCGTTAGGTTAGTAAATTGATTTGTAGAATTTAGTCTGGAATTCGTTTCTGAAAATATGGATACTACTTATCGCAAATTTAATGCAGGCTTCTTTCATATATTTTTTTTTTCGTCCAAGTTCTCTTACGAACATTTCTTAAAGGTACGACTCTCTTTTCACAGTTGCGGAAAGAGAGACGAGAGACAAATGTAATGTTAGGTGTGAATTGTTGAATAGGGCAGAGCGTAGAATAAGATATCGATTTGTTGTTGTGTAGTATGAAAAATGACAAATTTGTGTGAATCTCTCAGATAAGTAGTTGCTTTGTTTTTGCACCTCCCAGTTCCTTAGAATAAATCAGGAAACGACCTTTGCTCTGCTGAATATTTGCGAGGATTAGCATGAATTGAAAATATGAGGGAGGTGGTGCTTGGTGAAATTATGCCAGGGCTTGCAACGATGGGTTCCAGTTCGAAAAGTGAACGAATGTTTATTGCAAATCACGAAAATGATAATATACTTTGGCTTAATGTGTTATATAATAAAAATATTACCGTAAACAGAATAAAACTATATAGCTACAATAAAAATAATCGTAAAAGTAAAATAAATAAAATTAAAATTATTACTAAAATAAATGAAATATGATGATGAATTAAAAAATGGGTCAAAATTTTTTTTAAAAAAAAAGGTACTTAAAAATTGAATTAAAATTTAAAATCAATAAAAAATTATCGCAATAATTCAGGTAAAGTCATGCTATTTATATGCATTGCAATCCGACATCGAGACCACTCGCTACGAAAAGTAGTTGTAGTCTATCTTCTCCCTTCTTTTCATATTTCTCCCAAAGGGGCAGAGACTCGGAGTTTGAACTGGGTACAAAGTCGGAGCCATGTCCCAACCAAAACCTAATTAGGGTTCTTTTCATGCTCTGCCCGAAATTAGTCTCTTAGACCTCTCCTTTTTTAAATATGCCATTTTTGTCCCTTAGTTTTCAATATTTGGTTTCACTCTTTATATATAAAAAAAAAGATCGCAATAATTAATTTTGAGCTTCACAAAAAATAGAAAAGATTAAGAAATTAGCTATATAATAAAATTTAAGCTTTTTTATTATTATTATAAAAACATTTGAAATGTGCGCGAGCGTTGCCGTGTGCGAGTAAGTTGTTACGCAGCAATTTGATTATTTTACTAGTAAGTTGTTACACGGCAACGCTCGCGCGCATTTTTTTTTTGTTATTTTATTTTAATTTTATCAGCCTCTTCTCTAGGTTTACTACCCAAGCATATAATATACACGGGGCTAGTAGTACTATCAGGTAGTATAGTAGTAGATATATATTAACTTATATACTCATAAGTCCTACCATCACTACTACTATACAATATAATATAATAGAAGTAACCCTCATATAGCCGTACCTAGTATATAGATATGATCATATATAGTATCAGCTCGGAGTAGTCAATAGAGCCGGTACTACAGTACAAATCTAAGGAGTCTAAAAGTTTAGTAGTACCTCTCTTGGTAGAATATTACTTTTTAAGTAGTTGGTTTCCTCTTAGTATATAAACTGAAGCTATGATTATCCTGTATAGGTATGACTATAGCTATAAATCAGTATATAAGCTAATAGTCTAATGACTAAGAGTAGAATAGATAAAGTATAATAGAAGCCATAAGACTAAGTATTATACGGTAATAGGTATATAATAGGTAAGTGAGATAAGTAGGTATAGAAGCTGGGTATATATAGTGATAATTATAGTATTCATAGAATTATGATTATATTAGGTAGTATTAAGAGATATATAGTAAATAATATAATATATATAATATGAAGTTATAGCTATATATATATAGAGGATAAGTAGGATATAATATTAGAAGAGAGACGACGCGAAGAACGGCTATCCTTTAGGAAGGGTTTGCTTGAGCACCAATAAAAAAGTTTTTGAAAATGCCGACCACGTAGAAGGTGCAGAGTATACAATTTTGAGGAAGTGGTTAGGAATATTAAGGAACCCGAAGGATAATGATTACGTAAAATTGCAGTAATGAAGGTTAGAAGAATGTGCCATGTGAGCAATAAATAGAGAAAAAAAATTGTTTGTCCCCGGAATAAATTAAACAGTTTTAATAATCTCTGTCTTAGTATTAATATATATTGTTTTACGACCGCCCGTTAATCCTCCTGACTAGCGAAGCGAATTGAAATCAAAGCCATAAAGCTGCCCAAGATGCGAATACGATATTTAAGGCAAATGTCACATATAATATAATTAAATATTAAAATTAAAAATATTTTTGTCAAAAAAAAAGTGATAGTAGGATATATAGAAAGATATAAAGTATAATTTAGACAGTAACATATATTTGAAGATTATTAAGTTTTGTATCTTATTGTTCCATGTAAATAAATACCTTTTAATAGAAATAGTAATGGAGCGTGGTTCACTGCAATAATATTTTCAAAAATTTTAAAAACCATGATAAGCAGAGTATTAGTAATTTACCGGTTTTCGATTGATCTCATGAGGTATGATAATCGGTAAATTATTTTTACAGTGTTGATGATGCGCGTGCCAATAGGCAAGCGCCGGTCATGTTATGAATAACCAAACCAACATGCTCTGTTTTCCCAGGATAACGTAGACGACGATAGAATCTGTACGTTTATTAAACCGTCTATGTATCGCTTATTAATTATATCTATTTATCAATGCTATTTAGGAAAAATTAGTATTATTCAAGGAAAAATAATACCTTGCACCGGTCGACCTATTAATAAAAAAAAATCATAATAATATACTTATGTGTAGACTTTGCGCACAGATTTTTATTTTCTTTAAATTCGTCTTTGCTAATCTCAAAGTTAAATGATGAAGAAATAAGCTGTAGAATAAGAGAAATTTAATCATCTCTAAGTCCTGGAAATCGTCTCAATAAAAAAAAAAAAAAAAAAAAAAAAAAACTTTAATATCCCCATGTGATTTGAATGTGATCCTCACATCATGTGAAAGAGGTTTGTGATAAGTCTTCACAAAGCACAGCAGTTATGCGAGGTAGTCCACTACGTATATGACGCTGTCTGGTCTCCAATTGTTACTTATGTTGTATTTTATTATTATTATATATTATTTATCTATTGTAATTTATTATATTTTTAATTTTTTATTATTATATATTATTATATTGAATTATTATTATTATTATTTAATTTATTGATTGATTATTTTATAACTCGTATAGCTATAGACCATTGTATTCAATTAATTGTTAAGTTGTGACATGCACACTCAAACCATTTTTATTATTATTATTATTTTTATTATTATTCCATAGTATTGTTACGTCATATTAATTATTAGTTTAATATTGTTACATTATAATTTTTTAGTATTCACTTAGTTATACCGCTAATCCTTTATTATGCAATGAAGCTTGGAAAATCTTAGTAAACTTTAATTTTTTCTGTAGTTTTCTAATGTTGATGCGTTCGAAGCATCGTGAGCCCTCATTTTAGACGGTTGTCTTAGCTATGAACTCGCAGATGACTTTAAGGAATTCAATATCCCTTTAGTTTGTGAAATCTACTCTCAGAAATAAAAAAAAAATCTAAGATTAAGGTAACTTTACAGAAGCTTAAAAGGGTACACCAATATTTGGTGCATGCGTCCTATATAATGGAATTGAAAGAAATATGAAATTTTAGCAAGCTTGTATTAATTTAAGTAATAGGGTGCACTATTTTTGTTTTGCATTTATTAAAGGTTCACTGTGATTTTAAATACTGTATAAGGCTTAAATGTTCAATGTAGCATCAAAATTGTAACTGTTTAAACCCAATAAGGACTATAATATATATTAGTAATATATAAGTAGGTACTATGATATAAGATATATATATTAGTATAAAAAACCGTATGACAAAAACGCGTGACCCCCAATGAGAATAAGAATAGACTAATCGGTAGACCACAGAAACTCACAAATCTAGAAAGCCGGTACTATCTATACAAACTAAAAGGTAGGCCTCAGGCGGGTAAGCTAGGCTACCTACGTATATATACCCCTCTCCGTTAGCATACCTAACCCGGGCTCATATGACAGCTGAGTAAATTAGATAGTGAAGCGCCTCGAATGATAGACGTCCACAAGTACGCCGCCCTACCCTCCATATAACGTAAGTCATATAGTGAAGGTAGTATAATTGAGTATATATATATTATATTATATATTATATATTATAATATATATATAAATAAAAGATTGATCTTTCAAACTATATATATATATACCTAAGTATTTTTATATATTTTCATTAAAATTTATTATTTTTTGACTTCAGTGTTTAGATGAGACATGGTAAGTACGATTTGAGATAGATATAATATTGTTATTGGTCAAACTGTAATTAAAGTTAGTACATTAGGAAACTTTTAGAATTATCATAGGTATATATATAGTATTATATAGATAGAATAATATATATTATTATATATATATCATATATATATATTAATTATTATATATAGATATATATATATAAGATATAATATTATATATATTATATTATAATTAATTTATAATGAATATATATATATAATGATAATAGATAAATGAATATATAAATATAGAATTTAAGAAGTTGGAATATATGACTATATATAAGGAATAAGTATTAATATAATGGTATATAGATAGGAGTAAATAAATATAGTATATACTATAGTATAGTATAGTATATTGAAAGATATAAAATTTTATTGTCAGGCTAAGAAATTTATTGGTTTATGTAACAAAAGATTATTTGGGGTTTAATGTAGTTTACCTGTAAAGTAATAAGAACCAGTGAGGCAACTTCTTCATTATTTTTAGGCGTCATTGGTAGTACATGTGGCAATAAGATTCCTCATAGTATAATATTAAAAAGGCAAATCCAAATACCCAAAAAGGTAATATACACCGTTTTCTCTATGAGGTCCTCCTATTATAGTGCAACCGCATCAAGGAAGACAAACCAAACCAGGTGATCACAGGATTAAGAAACCTTGTAATTTACTTTCTTTCATTTTCACCTTGTTCAAGCACTTTTGCGACTTAGCATGTATTTCTCCGCTAACTGTAAATTGATTTTGAAAGGAAAAGAACGCGGGCACGAGCTATCGTTTCATGGGCAGTCATCTCGCCTATTTTCTTTTATCGATGTACTTTCATGTATTTCACTTCTGTATCTTAGAACATGTCTGACTATCCAGTTTTTCTCATTTTGGTTCAACTGGATACTACTGACTTTCCGATACGAAGTTTAGATTTTTCCAAGATTCCTTAACTAAGTTTATAACGCTAAGCCTATTTTATACCTCACACTCAGTTATATTGGGTAATAAATAAATAAATATATAATAATGAGTGATATGTATATATATTATAAATATATGAATAAGATAGAGAAATATTGAATATATTATTATATATATATAATATATATATATTATATATATATTAGTTAATATCATATAATAATATATTAATAATATTATATTTTATATATATAAATATATTATATAGAGAATAATGAATATATAGAATATATGAATAATAATAATAGATAATATTAATATTAATAGTATATAATAGTAAGATAAAAAGATAATAGTATAATAATAAGATGAGAGCAGACAGACACCCACCGCGCCCAAAGAAGTGAAACGCAACGAAGAGAAAAGAAGTACCTAATACTCGAATAAGTACCGGGAGCTACTACCTAGGTATATATAATAAACAAATAGCCCGAAATGCATGGCCCTCAGATTTCCTCGATGCAGTGTTGCGCATCTACCCCACAAGCTTCCTACAGGAAAGCCAAGCGGACTAGCTTCATGCGGGACATGGACGGCACGTAACTACTACAGCACGTTATATGGTCAAGTAATATATATATATAATATTACTAGTACATTAAAGTAGTGAGTCAAAATTCCTCATGCCAGTAGGTTATACTCAACAAATCTACGTACCCCGTCACTCACACAAACTCACACTCGACACTCTGAGCGCCATACCGCGTTGCAGGTATACCGCCATCAGTACTGACTACGTCGACGGTCATACCTGACTATAGCATATACCTAGCCAGATTATATCCAGACCCTCTACCCGTACTAAACCCATAGATATACCCTAACCCAAGTATACCGTATCCACAGGCTTTATATACTCAACGATGCTTCACTACTCCCAGCGTGACCGATTTTTCTCAAAAAATTATGACCGAACCCCAACAATTTGCTCTTATATATGTCGAACGTGTCATTTTTTTTACCACATAGTATATGAAACTTCAACGAAAAACTTAGTATTAAATGACTCTTACAAGCTAAAATTGTTAGGCGTGCTTTAATTCACTTAATCGTATTAAGTATAATATGTCTTCAATTCTTCACCAACAAACTACGTACCAACGCCCCTTAAAGGAATGGCCCTAGCGGTAACACATTTATATTAACGGTATATATATATATAATTAAATTTGTACTATATATATTATATGTAATCAAACAGTTACTAACATTAAATTTACTATAAAATATATAAATAAATTAATAGATATAATAAATATATATTATAATAATATAAATATATATATTGATAAATATATGAGATAATAATAAAATACAGCAAAAGATTAAATGAAGACATTGATATAGTATTATAAGTTATTAATAGTAATAACTTAATATAATTATTGTGTAGATACCAGGGTTATTGGCCTTCGGCCCCCCCCCTCATATATATTACCCCACAATCCCCTGCTAGTCTACCGAGTAATACCAAAAGTGTAAAGGGGAAGTAAAATTTTGTTCTTATTGTTCTGGTGTAACGTGGAAGGCAATACCGTAAGGTGAAACCGCAAGAAGATGGCAGTAGTCGCCGCGAGGTCTGCTCGGCCTCGCTGTACTGGACAAGTTCGCTCCCCGAAGCCCACCATAAGAAGACTGGGGCCAACAATCCTAAACCTTTTTTTATAGATATATTCCGGGAGATAAAACCAAAAAAAAAAAAAAAAAAAATAACTATTTAATTATTGACAAGAATAATAAAATATAATTAATGGGAAGAGGGGATATAGTTTAATAATAATAATAATATATATATATAGATATAATATATATATAAATTTATTTTTAAAGTGTTTGACCAGGCATCATTGCAACACGAGACAAGACATATCCAACGACATATATAAATACTATATAAATACAATCAGTTCCCTTAAAACAAGTCTTTTTTAAAATAGTCAAGCCCTTCAAAGATTAAATCAAATATACGCTTCATTCATTTCTACGAGTTTAATAAAGAAATAGTTATATATTTTAATCTCCTTCCGTAATTTCTTATATTATTTATTTACACGATGATTTTCCCGAGACCATCATCCAACGTACATTTTCTAGCTGATAGTGATTAAGACATGTGATTTATATATATTAATGTCTATATAATATATATTATATATATTAATATATATAATATATATTATTATAGATAATATATTAAATATATATATATTAATTTAATATATTAATTAATATATATATAATTAAATATATTATTATATGATATATATATAATATATATATTAATATAATGAAGTGAGGATTATATATTATTTTAATGGACTAAGGTAAATATCAACATATATGTAAATTTTTTCCGAAATATATGGGAATCCATAAATTATTTATATATATAATATATATATTTATATATATAATATATATAAACTCGTGGCATTTAAATAAGTGTAAAATAGAAGTAGTCCCTATATTTAATAAAAATAAACCGCTCACCCCCATCATATTTCTTTGCTAATAAAAGTTTTTTTTTTTTTTTTAAATAGGTTGTAGGGGGAGAGAGAAGTATCTTACTCTTCGCTTTATAGCTCAAATGTCAAGGACCGTAACACTCATTCCTGGGTGATGGAATTGGACCAGAAATATCTGCTTCTGTTCAGAAGATCTTTTCTGCAGCAAAGTATAAACATTTACTTTATATATAATATTATAATATATATATATATATATATATATTATATAATATATATAATATTTTTTTTTTTAAATATATATATATAATATATATATATATATATATATATTTATATTATATATATATAAGAGTACAATGTGTTCAGATGGACATTTTAGGGGCGTGTTAGGTGTGAGGAGAAATTGATAAAAATGAGGAATTAACGTATTAGAGGGCTGTGTGGTGTGAAGAAAGGGGTAAAATGAGAGAATAAATGAAACAGTACGTTGAGATGGGTGGTCATGTGGAAAGGATGGATGTGTTCCAGTTGGTTAAGCGGATGCA
>JABUQX010126747.1:5000-17500 GCA_015478945.1 Trachelipus rathkii | reverse complement strand
GGTTCCCTTTATGAATTTCAGCATCTCGACATTGGCAACTGACAGTATGACTCCCTTGACCTTCAAGATGTAATTTCATAGTGAAAATACTCGCCCAACTGCGTCACTAGATGAGATTGCAGAGTTGTGCTTGATGAGCAGATCGATCAACACTTGCTCACAGAACACAAGAAAGGTTACGTCAATTAGGATTTCTTTGGAGTCGACCTCCTGCCAGGTTTCACCAAATATGTTCTTTGAACTTTGTTGACTGTGGCTGAAATACTGCTTAAGAAGTAGTCTTCATTCTCATTGCTGTTGCCCACCTCACTGGTCTCCCTAAAGACTCTTCCCGGTGGTCTCCATGGCCTCTGTTGAGTTGGCTGTGATTATGCTTCTTCAGCCATAACAAGTGAAGTCTGGACCGAAAGGCAACAGGCATTCTGGTCTCTTGATGTAGACATCCAAACCTTTTCGTGATGCCTGTCAGTACTGCGTATACGAGAGTACTTTGGAAATGACTTTCTTTAACTTCATGACAAAAGGTTCTCAAGATAGACCTGCAACTTCGTCTAGATCTGGGTCCATTGGCCTTGGGATAACAATGGATAGACTCATTTTTGCAGACACGCTCACCAAACAGGAACAAACATGTATGATTTTAGGGATTGCAGAAGCAAACTGTCCTGCTCAACTTCTTCACATCTCCCTCTCTAAAATACCTCCCAACTTTCCTATCCCCTTTGACGGCTCTAATGTCATACCCGTAAACAACAAACATTCTAGGACTAAACATAAATAGTGAATTGTCCTGGAGACCTCACATCACATCGGTTGCTAAAATGGCCTCAAAAAAGCTGGGAATTCTGTTCAGATTGCTTGAATTTTTTTCTTCTGCTCAGATACTCCAGTTATATAAAGGTCTTATTCGCCCCTGTACGGAATACTGTTCCCACATTTGGGGTGGATCCGGTTCCACCCTCCTTTTGGATAGAGTTGAAGCTAAGGCTAAGAGGCTTATTAAACTATCCCATAGCTTTCTGACTCCCTTTGGAACCTTCTTTCACTTGCGCCGTGGGACCGTGTTGGTGCCCTATCTCTTTTCTATAGGTATTACAACGGCAGGTGCTCGAGAGAATTGACCTCTCGCATTCCTCCACCACTGCGTCGCCCTCGTAACACAAGAGGTGCCTTGTTCTCTCATGAAAATTGTGTTAATATTGGAGACTTAAGGATCCACTCGTTGTGGTACCTCCTTCTTTCAGCCACATCTGTTTTGTGGAACTCCTTGCCTTCTTTTATTTTCCCCGCAATATTCAATCTTCCCCTATTTGTCCCGCGTTCGTGCGCCCACCTGAGGGAATTGCGTTAGGTAAGGGACAGGGTGGGTTTACTTTCCATTTATTTTAAATTGTTTTTCTTTATGTAATTTTTTTTTTTCCCTCCTTTTGAAAAGGGCATTGCCCGTGAGTGGTGGTATCATAAAAAAAAAAAAAAAAAAAAAAAAAAAAAAACTTTTTAAAATAAAAAAACCCTAATCCATTTAAAAGTTAGCTTTGCTAATTAGCGAAATATCTGGACACAGCCCACCACACTACTTATTTATTTATTATATTTTATTGAACATACTGTATTTGCAGAATATTGTACTTAATTTTTATTGTTTATTATGGTATTCATAGGTGCCAATACAATGGGAGCCAGTGGACGTAGCACCCGTGAAAGGTCCAGATGGTAAATTTGGAATTCCGCCGGCAGCTATTGAATCTGTCAACCGCAACAAGATCGGTTTGAAAGGCCCATTAATGACTCCTGTTGGGAAAGGACATCGATCCTTGAACCTAACAATCAGGAAGGAATTTAACTTGTATGCTAACGTTCGCCCATGCAGGAGCATCGAAGGCTATGAGACTCTTTATAAGGATGTCGATGTTGTCACCATAAGGGAGAACACGGAAGGAGAGTATTCTGGTATTGAGCATGAAATCGTTGACGGGGTTGTACAGAGCATTAAACTGATTACCGAATACGCTTCTAGCAGAGTGGCTGAATTTGCCTTCAAATATGCTAGGGACAATGGAAGGCAAGTAGAATTGATTAGAATTTTATTTTTATAAGTACATTGAAATTTTCTACTATTTTATTGGTTTGAATCCATTTTTTTTTTTTTTTTTTTTTGAAAAATATCTTCCTAATTTTTTTAAAAATAATTTTGCTTTATTACAGGTCTAAAGTTACTGCTGTTCATAAGGCCAATATCATGAGAATGTCAGACGGCCTCTTCCTTAGTTGTTGTCGAAATGCTGCTGAGAAGAATCCTGATATTAAATTTGAAGAGAAGTATTTAGACACAGTTTGTCTTAACATGGTTCAGGATCCTTCCCAGTATGACGTCTTGGTGATGCCTAACTTGTATGGTGACATTTTATCTGACCTTTGCGCTGGTTTGATTGGCGGTTTGGGATTGACACCATCTGGTAACATTGGGGAAGGTGGAGCCGTGTTTGAGTCAGTTCATGGTACTGCACCCGACATTGCTGGACAGGACAAAGCTAATCCTACTGCATTGTTGCTCTCAGCCGTGATGATGCTTAGGTATATGGAATTAAATAGTTATGCAAACAAAATTGAAATTGCTTGTTTTGAAACTATTAAAGAAGGTAACAATCGGACAGCAGACTTAGGTGGAAACGCAAAATGCTCAGATTTCACAAACGAGATTTGTAGGAAAATTGAAGCAATGCCTTGAGTAAACTGTTAAAATTTGATCAGAAACAAATTAAAAGCTTTAAAAAATTTTAACAATAATTGCAAAAAATCTGACTTCCAAAAATATTTGTAGTATAAAAATTGTCATTCATTTTTGTAAGAAAACGCCCGTTTTTGTTATACCTTGTTATTTGTTGAAAGTTTGTCGAATTTTCTATGTACTTATTTATTTGTGTAAATAAACTGTATATAAGCGTGTTTTTGAGTTTGAATTCCTTTACTTAGTTAATTTTAAAGATTTTTTTTCTAACTATCAGTTTGTGAACTTAAAGCTTAACCATAAACC
This sequence comes from Trachelipus rathkii, assembly GCA_015478945.1. NCBI lineage: Eukaryota > Metazoa > Arthropoda > Malacostraca > Isopoda > Trachelipodidae > Trachelipus > Trachelipus rathkii. Next base: position 14,466 of record JABUQX010126747.1, on the reverse strand, counting down.
TTTTATGATATATTATCTTTGTTAGCCCAAAAGATTTTGACATTGTTTTATGATTTTATGAAAGAATTAGAGGTGGGGGTGGCAGGAGATGGTGTTAGAATGATGGAGAATGGAAGATAGTGGAGGGTGCTCTACCTATTATATGCGGATGATTTGGTTTTGTGCGGTGAATCTGAAGAGAGTTTGAGAGGATTGGTAGAGAGATTTGACAGGGTGTGTAAAAGGAGGGGTTTGAAAGTAAACGTAGATTCTTATCTACGTTTACTTTCAAACCCCTCCTTTTAAAGAGAAAGATTATGGTTGTGAGTGAGGACAGTCCTCGGTGTGAAATTATGTTGGATGGTGAGCAGCTGGAACAAGTGTCCGAGTTTAAAAATTTAGGACATATGTTGGATGAAAAGGGAACGGATGATGCAGTGTAGTAGGAAAGTTGTAAATGGTAGGAAGGTGGCTGATACAAATTAATCCTTGGTGGATGTAAAGGGACTAAGTCTTGAGTGTGCTAGGGTCTTGCATGAGGGTATGTTGTTGCCTTTGTTGATGTATAGTAGTGAGAGGAATGAACGTATTAGAGTTGTGTAGATAAATAAAAAATAAAAATAAATTATAAATAGAGGGATAAATGTGAGAATAAATGAAAGTACGTTGAGATGGTTTGGTCATGTAGAAAGGATGGATGACAGTCGGTTGGTTAAGCAGATGTATAGTGGTGAGAGTGTTGGGAATTGACTGGCTGAGAGACCGAAAAAAAAGTGAATCGAGTCGGTGAAGGAATGCCTGGAGAAAAGAAATGCGAGTTTATCAGAGGCGAGAAGAAAGGTACATAATAGGAGTGAATGGCGGGGTTTTGTGAGGGGGTATGGTTGTGGCCCACCTGGGTCAAGGGATGAATCCCACATTAACGAGATGCCATAGTGAGGGTCCGTCGCGCTCCCGTGAAGCTTTAGGGTAGATTTTCTGACTGCGACGAGTTCTCACTACTAGGTATAAAGGGAACGGTAAGGCTGGGCTTTCTTTTCGACTTGTCATATTCTTCTACTACTATTCTATTTCCGGTGCATGTCACGCACCTTTCCCCCAGTCTTGGGCAAAGAAGATGGATGATGATGATGTTTTATGATCGGTTGAGTTGTTTCTGAGCAGGAGTCTAATAATCTCTAAGAGCTTTTTAGAAAACTGTCACAATCTGAATTACAGTGTCATTACTCTCATATTATTTGTCTATTACGCGAAGTCGAAACGTTAGTCAAGGTTTCTAAATTGTTAAGGTACACTGGAAATTTTGAGATCTTTTTCTAGTCTCTAAAGTTTTGAAGTTTTACAGTTCGGTAGTTTACGCCATTTTTATCACAAGGTCAACATTCCTACCTGAAAAAATTAGTTTCATTTCGAAATAAGTTTAAAAGTTCTAATTAAATGATAGATTAGAGTTTTCATATTTTTCCATTGAATGAGTTTTCCTTAATTGTAAGGATTTAATAAAATTTGAAAAAATGTAGTTAAATCTACTTCAGCATAAATTGAAACCAATTACTATATAAAGAATATTTTTGTAGTTTGTTAGCAAGTTATTTAAGGTTGAAAAGTCCAGTAACTATAGTACCATTGTTCAGAAAATTTCGAATTTGCAGCTTAAAAATGGTCGGAAGAGCTATTCAGTATCGTGCGAAAAACATTATATATATATATATATATATATATATATATATATATATAATATAGAGATATAATATATATATATATATATATATAATATATATATATATTATATATATATAATATACTATATATATATATAATACCACACGAGGAGGACGCTGGTTCAAATCCTCCGCGTAGCAGTTGGAGTTTTATCTTACCTTGGGACAGAATTTAAAAACGGACTGCGAACATGTTGGTGAGGCTGGTTTGGAAGCCTGCCTTAAATGTTCATTCCTGTGTCCTCCTTGTACCCTCTTAATAGGGGATAAAGCACGTTAAAAAGGTAGTTTATAATATATAATATATATTATCAGGTGGGCAACTTCCGGTCTTAAGTCCGCTATTTTCGTCCGCTCCGAGCGGACTACCAGAATAGGTGCCGACTAGCGGAGGTGCGGAGTCGTCAGGAAATTAGGACTTGCACGTGCGGATCAAAAAAAAGTTTCCGCTCTTTTGTTCCGAACCTTTTTAAAAAATGAAAATATAGTTTACTTATTAAGAATTCTTATTGGTTATATTAAAAAAAAATATAATTTTTTATTTTAAGGTTTTATAAACAATTATTACTTTTATCTAAGACTTATTTTTTGTAAATAATTAAACTTCCAAAATAATCTCAACCTCCTTAAAGTACCAAATATATAAATAACATTTAAATTGATTTTAGAGACTGAATGGCTATTACCCTCATCTATAATTTTAATTAATTGTATATTATTACTAATAACTAGGCCCCAAATCTAAATCAATTCTGTGTAAAACCCAAATATATATATATATATTATAATAATATATATATATATATATATATATATATATATATATATATATATATATATATATATATATATATATATAATTATAAGTATAAATCTATAATTATATACAGAGCTGATATATTTGGGTTTACACAGAACTGATAAACACTTACACTATTAAAAACATCTCTCTCAATATTATATATATATATATATATATATATATATATATATATATATATATATATATATATAATATATTATATATAAATATATATATATATTAGTATATATATATATTATATATATATATGATTATCTACCGAAGCCTGATACGTAGCATTAGCATCGACTCGGCAGGAGTCGAGGCTTTCATGGATTCTACTTAAATCTTCTTTGACGAAATAGACCTTCTTATGGGTGGACAGGGTGGTCAAAAAATATTTTCAGAAGGGAGGCAGAATGGTTTAGTGGGGACCTTAAATTAGCAATGGACTGCTGGAAGTGAACTACACCAGCACTCCTCTCACCAAGGACATCTTTCACTTTCAGCATAGGCAGAAGTTGTTGAACTGTTCATAAAATATAATAAACCTCTCCCTAGTTCTGCGGCTGTTGAAAAGCGAATATTTAGTATTGGTGGGGATATTTGAGGGCAAGAGGTCAGCCTGAACTGCTTTTTTAATTTTGAGCACCTAATCTTTTTTGAAAGGGTATTATGGATCTCTTGTCCTTTGAGAAAACGACATTGAGGAGGAAGTGGAAAATCTTGAGATTTTGTAAATATTCATTCAATTTTTCATTTATTATTAATAAATTTTTTGTAAGGATATATACTATTTAGTTTAATTTTAAAATCTTTTGTGAAGTCGCACATTATTAGCGGGAGACGTGCGGACGTGCGGACTTGCGATAGCGGAGGTTTTATGGTCTGAATAAGTGCGGAGGAGCGCTAGGACTACGTTTTCTCGCAAAGGTGCGGGAGGTGCGCTAGCGACTACCCTAAATTGAGCGGGTGCCCACCTCTATATATATATATATATATTATATATATATAGTATTATATATATATTATATATATATATACTATATATATATATAATTATATATATATATATAAGATATGAAAATATATTATATATATATATATATATATATATATATTATATATATAATATATATATATATATATATATATATATATATATAATCAGGGTGGGGAGTCGAGAAAAAATAACTCGACTCCCGACTCCGACTCCCAGAGTCGATCTTCAAAACAACCGACTCCCCGACTCCGAACTCCAGAGTCGATTTGGAGAAACAATCGGATCCCGACTCCCGACTTCCCAATGGAAAATGGAACGTTGATTTTTTCTAAAAATACGAACTTTATTTCATCGTATTAGTTGCTAAATAAACATTTGAAAAAAAAAGGAACGATCACTCAAATATTTATCATTTTGCATAATATTATAATAATCTACACTATTTAACCAAAAATAGACACTTTATATTACGAGTAGGCCCATGTACGCACACGTAAACTTGACAAAAAAAATTTACAATATATAATTAAAGATATGACCAATTAATAATAATAATAATGATTTATTATTTATAAATATTATATATTATTATTATTATTATTATTATTATCATTATTAGTAATATTCGTAATATTATTAATATCATTACTGTAACACAAAAATTATTAAAATAAGTAATAGCTCTATTTTTTTTTATTATTTATTATTTGATTTTGACTGCATGATTGCTTTCGGGAGGCTGGACCTGTATAATATATATATATAATATATATATATATATATATATATAATATATAGTATATATATATATATATATATATTTTATATATAATATTATAGAATATATATATATATATATATAATTATATATATATATATATTATATATATATATTCTATATATATATATATATATATACATACAATATTAGTGAAATCAAGTTTAAAACCACAAATATCTTAGAATCCATATCTCAAAAACTACAACAGCTACCGGGGAAAAGGGAATACATTGCTGGAATGCTGGTCCAATTTTAGTGCGGAAAATGTAAAACTACAATAGCTACAGCGAAAAGAATACATTTTTGAAATCCTGGTAAAATTTTAGTTATGGAAAATGTAAAAAAAATTAAAAAAAATTATTGTTAATAAATTATAGTAATATATGATTTAGAGAGCCTATTTAGAGACCTTTATTGTTTACTCGTTAAAATAAATAGACTTTCTATTAAATTTTTGCTATTTTTTTAACTAAAGAGATTACCCCAAGGGTATACCGCACCGATGGCAGGAGTCGGGGTCTCTCGGCCTTCCGGGAAACTACGGGGTAGGACTAATCCCCCCCCCCCTCCGGGAAGGGGCTCGGAACCCCCGCTCTTTGTATTTGGGTGTCGCGGGGGTTCCTTCCGCCCCTCCCCTACGAGGTATGGAAAACGTCCACCCCTTGTTGTTCCCCGTTCGGGCTCCGAGCCCCCTACATTGGCCGTGTAATTACCTTTACAAAAAAATATAAATATATATTTAATATATTATATATATATATATATATATATATATATATATAATATAGTATATAATATAATATAATATATATATATATATTATATATATATATATATATATATAATATATATACTATGTCCTCTGCTCCTAAAAAAAAAAATAGCCAATATATATTGTATTTTTATTTTTTATTTGGTTTTTTACAATTTCTAACTAAAAATGTTCAATGATATTCCAAAAATGTAGCTCCTTTCGAATTTTCTAGCTAAAGTTAGTTTTTGTTTTTTGCATTTTTTTTTTTTTTTTTTTTTTTTACGTTTCCGCGAAATAAAATTTTACCAGGATTCCAACAAATGTATTCCTTTTCCCCTGTAGTATTGTAGTTTTTGAGATGGATGGATTAGATATTTGGTGGTTTTAAAGCTTTATTTGAACCATGTTATATATATATATATATATATATAATATATATATATATATATATATTATATATTATTATATATATATATAATAATATTATATATATATATATATATATTAGATATATATTAATATATATATAATATATAATATAATAATATATATATAGAGAGGGGACTCCTGCACTCGTGCTACGCGTGCTCAGCACGAGTTGACATTTTAGAAACGATCTATTTTTGCAAATTTTCATAATGTTACGATAATATTCTCTTATTTTTTTTGGCGAAAGTTGGTCAAATAAATGTAGGTTACTATATTTATATTACTATAATTTACTAATCAATTATATTTTTTTTTTTTTTTCACATTTTTCGAACTAAAAGTTTACCAGGATTCCAAAGTGTATTCCTTTTCGTGTAGCATTGTAGTTTTTGGTTATAGTTTTTTTTTTTTTTTTTTTTTTTTTTTTTTTTTTATTACATTTTCCGCACTGAAATGTTACCAGGATTCCAACAATGTATTCCTTTTTCCTTTAGCTATTTTTTTTTTTTTTAAGTTTATTTATTTATTACTGCTTCTACCTATATATATTCAAATATATATATAATATAATATATATATATATTATATATTATATATATATATATATTTATATATATATATATATATATATATATATATATATTATAGATATATGGTCAGCCTTAGAAGAGCCACAATCCATATCTCAAAAACACTACAACAGCTACCGGGAAAGGAATACATTTGCTGAATGCTTGGTCCAATTTTAGGCAGGAAAATAAAAACTCTCAAAAAGACTACATAAGCACAGTGAAAAGGGAATACATTTTTGGAAATCCTGGTAAAATTTTACATAGGGAAAAAATGTAAACAAATTAAAAAATTAAATAAATTATTGTTTAATAAATAATTATAGTAATATGATTAGACAGCCTAAGACCTTTTATTGGTACTCGTTAAAATAAATAGACTTTCTATTAAATTTTTTTTTTTTTAACTAAGAGATACCCCAAGGGTATACCGCACCGATGTAGGAGTATCGGGTCTTCTCGGCCTTTCCGGGGAACTACGGGGTACGACTAATTCCCCCCCTCCGGGGAGGTCTCCGGAACCTTCCGCTCTTTGTATTTGGGGGTGTCGCGGGGGTTCCTCAGCCCCTCCCTTACGGGGTATGGAAAACGTCCCCCCCTGTGTTCCCCGTCGGCCTCGAGCCCCCTTAATTGCCGTGCAATACCTTTACAAATAATATATATAGTACTATGTCCAGCGGCACCCCCCCCCCAAAAAAATAGCCAATTTTATGTTTTAATTTTTTTTTTTTTAACATTTTCCTAACCAAAATTTTTACAAGGATTCAAAAATGTATTTCATTTCCTTGTAGCCTTTTGTAGTTTTCGAGATATGATTTTTTTTTTTTTTTTTACAGTTTTCTCGGTAAAATTTTGCCAGGATTTCCAGAATGTTTTCCTTTTCCGGTAAGTTGTTGTAGTTTTTAGATATGGATTGTGCTCTTCTAGAGGCTGGCCTATATATATATATATTACTATATATATAATATATGATATATATAATATATTATATATATAAGATATATTATATATATATTATATATATAATATATATATATATAAATATATATATTATATATACTATATATTATATAGATAGATATATATAGATTATATATATATATATATATTTATATCAGGTTGGGGATTTTTTAGATTTTTTTAGAAAAAAAATCAATTTTTGATTTTTTGATTTTATTTGATTTTTGATTTTTTTGATTTTTTTGATTTTTCAGATTCATGACGTCACACGAAATATATATATATATATATATATATATATATATATATATATATATTATAATAATATTATATATTATATATATATATAATATATATATTATATATATATATATTATATATATATATTATATATATATAATATATATATATATAATATTATCATATATATATATAATATATATATAATATATATATATATATATATATATATATATATATATATATTATATATATATATATATCATATATAAATTATATATATAATATATATATATATATATATATATCAGAACACTAATATAGAGTGTCCCATTCACCTCATTAAAAATAAAGAATAAGAATAATTTTTAAAAATAATTAATGTAATTAAATGAATAGTATTTAGAATGAAGAACCACATGGCCTACCTAGGACTTCCAGTCAAACCAACAATTAATTAATAATTAAGGAATAATAAGGGTAAAAAGCCGCATTGGCCCCTCTAGAATGCCCCAGTCAATCCATTATAATTAATAAATAAGAATAATAATTCAGAAGCCGCATGGCCCTATCTTGAATGTCCCAGTCAACCCACAATAATTAATAATTAAGAATAATAATTAAGAAGCTGCATTAACCCCCCTAGAATGTTCCAGTCAACCCATAATTGATAAGAATTAATACTTAAGAAAGCCGCATTAGTGCCTATTTAGGACCGGTCCCAGTCAACCAATAAAAATAATAATTAAGAAGCCGCATTTACCCCTTTAGAATGTCCAGTCAACCCATAATAAAAATAAATAAAGAATAATACTTAGAAGCAATATGGGGCTATACTTAAGAAGACGTATGGCCTATCTAGACTGTCCCAGTCAACCAATAATAATTAATAATTAAAAATAATAATTAAGAAGCCGCAATGACCCCTCTAGAATGTTCCAGTCAACTTATAATAAATAAGAATAATACTTAAGATGCTACATGGTCCTTTTTAGACTGTTCCCACTCAACCAAATAAAAAGATTAATAATTAAGAAGCCGCAATTGCCCCTCTAGAATGTCCCCAGTCAACCCATAATAAAATAAGAATAAATAAATTTAAGAAGCAGCATGGGCCCATCTAGACTGTCCAGTCAACCAATAAATAATTAAATTAAAAAATAATAATTAAGAAGCCACATTTGACTCTCTAGAATGTCGCAGTAACTCATAATAAATAAGAGATAATACTCATAAGAAGCCGCATGGTGCCTTTTTAGACTGTCCCAGTCAACAATAAAAATTAATATTGGAAGCCGCATTAGCCCCTCTGGAATGTCCTAGTCAACCCATAAAAATTTAAAAGTAAGAATAATTTTTTAAAATTAGTTTAATGAATTTAATTGAATAGTATTTAATAATTAAAAGCCCACATGGGCCTACTAGCTGTCCCAGTCAACCAAACAAAAATTTAATAAATTAAGAATAATAATTCAGAAGCCGCATGGGCCTATCTAGACAGTCCCAGTCAACCCAAAACAATTAATAAATAAGAATAAATTATTCTTAATTATTAATTATTATGGGTTGACTGATACAGTCTAGATAGGCCCATGCGGCTTCTGAATTATTATTCTTATTTATTAATTATTAAGGATTGACTGGGACATTATAGAGGGGCCAATGCGACTTTTTAATTATTATTCTTAATTATTAATTATTGTTGGTTGACTGGGACAGTCTAGGTAGGCCCATGTGGCTTCTTAATTATAAATACTATTCATTAATTACATTAATTATTATTAAAAATTATTCTTAATTCTTAATTATTATGGGTTGACTGGGACATTCTAGAAGGGCCAATGCTTCTTCTCATTTATTAATTTTTATTGGTCGACTGGGACAGTCTAAAAAGGACCATGCGGCTTCTTAAGTATAATTCTTATTTATAATGAGTTGACTGGGACATTCTAGAGCGATTAATGTGGCTTAATTATTATTTTTAATTATTATTGGTTGACTGGGACAGTCTAGAGAGGCCCATGCGGCTTCTTAAGTATTATTCTTATTTATTTTTTATTATGGGGTGACTGGGACATTCTAGAAGGGCTAATTGGGGCTCTTAATTATTAATTTTTATTGGTTGACTGGGACAGTCTAAAAAGGACCATGCGGCTTCTTAAGTATTATTCTTATTTATTATGAGTTGACTTTGACATTCTAGAGGGGTTAATGCAGCTTCTTAATTA
>JABUQX010126746.1:0-5000 GCA_015478945.1 Trachelipus rathkii | reverse complement strand
TTCTGATTCCGATTCCGAATCGATACCGACATTGAGAAATTTAGATCGCGCCACGACCGCCGCTTTTCTTTTAGGACGAGATTGTTGATTTGTTGTGGAATTATCATTGGTTACGGTTGGGATTACACTAGGACTGGTTGCCTGAGAAGAAGATGGTAAAGGAACCATCGTAGTAGGGGCATCAGTTCCTAACGAGTTATTCCGATTCCCACTATGAGTCAAAGATAATTCCAGAGGGAATAAATGTTTAATAGGATACACATTTATTAGCCTTCCTGGGGTACGGACTTTAACTGAACGAACTTTACCATCATCTCCATATATGAGCGTTTGGATTATGCCCATTTGCCAATATGGGCGCTCCTTTACAGGACTTTTAATAAGTACAACGTCCCCCACCTTTACTTTATTCTTCCATGCGACCTGATACAGATCTCTTCCTACTTCTCTCAGGCTTAAGAGATATTCGGTATACCATCGAGTTCTAAAGTCCTCGAACATCTCCGAAGATCTCTTGAGGGACTGAATAAGTTCCTCTCTTGAAGGTGAATTGGAAGAAGTAGGATCAGTTAAAATGAGACTTGTATTAGCCAAAGGTTTTAAAAAACAATTTGGTGTTAAGGGTACAATATCGTTGTCCGAAGAGGTGTAAGTTAGAGGTCTCGAGTTAATAGCGTCAGCGATATCTGCCAGGATAGTGATAAAATCGAAATATTCCAAACTTTTACGCCCTACTGTCTTGTAGAGGCAGTTTTTGACAGTCCGGATTGATCTTTCCCACATACTTCCCATCCAAGGGCTATACAATGGAATTCGGATATGTTTAATTTGATTTTGACGCAAAAACTCGGAACCTGTTTCCGAAACAACGAACTGTTCAAGAGCATCCGCGCTTCTATTAAAGGAACGGGCATTGTCACTATATAAGAAATTTGGAACTCCAAACTTAGTGACAAAACGCTTGAACGATTGCACAAATGATTTTGCAGACATGTCAGGGATCAAATCTAAATACACACAACGAATGTTGAGACAAGTGTACAACAATATGTACATTTTTTGTGGTTGATTTGAACCTTTGACTTTGACAAAGAAATGTTTAGTGTAGTCAACACCTACACTATTGAAAGGACGATAAAAGTTAACTTGAACTTTTGTGAAATTTGTGAACTTTGGATATTGAAAGGAAAAGCTGTTGTACTTTTTGCAGATGACACATTCCGACAGTATTTTTCTTATCGTGTGTCGAGCTGATGTAATCCAATAACCTTTTAAGCGAATACATGTAAGGGTTGCCTGAATGCCAAGGTGTTTACAGGCAACATGCGCATCTTTAATGATGAGAAAGGTCAGATGATGGGATTTACCAAGTACTACAGGATTCACCACCTCAAAACAGTAATAATTAGTACGAGATAGACGGCCCTTACTTCTGATGAGCCCTGAGTCATCTAAAAAGAGGTTGAGACGAGAAACCAAATCAGGTGGTGCTTTAGCAGAAGCAGGGTTCGACTTAACATCATTAAGAAACCGAAGTTCAACAGAAAAGCTTTCCTGCTGCATGACTTTTAACAAGAAAAGTCTAGCTTTTCTGTCACATTCGATTGAGGAAAGAGTTGATACACCGAATTTGAAAAGTAGAGAACATACTCTTAACAATGCTGACAAAGAAGAATATCGTGAAATGTTGATGATAGGAGGAGGTGGGGCCTGTATGACCATAAATGTTGAAGAAGGGTCCACCATTCCTCCCCCCGAACTGCTGAAATTGGGCCAGTAAACCTGATCGTAGCGGAGCCAGTTCGGACCAAATTTCCAAAGGCTTAGTTTTTTGACAAACTCTCGATGTAATAATCCTCGAGTTATCAAGTCGGCAGGGTTTTCATCCGTTTTAACGTAGTGAAAAGAGATAGGCAGTAAATTGTCATCTCTCATGGAGGAGACCATGCTTTTGATATCTTGGATTCTATTTTTGACAAAAATTTGTTTTGTTTTGCTACCTCCTCCCGCTACCCATGCTAGGACGATTTGGGAATCCGAGAAGATGTTGACAGCCTTGAATTCAACCTCTGTTAATCCCGTCAATATTTGTGGAAGGCACTTAAGAGCCAAATAGACTGATAATAGCTCGAGACCGGGGAGTGGTTGTCGCCGAGAGAGGAGCCACCTTAGATTTTGCCCAAAATAGTGACGGGACAGTTTCTGAACCGGTGACGTAGACTGCAAACCCATAACATTGGGAACTTGCGTCACAAAAGATGTTGAGAGATGAATTTGCTGATGCTTCAAAGCAGAAGCGTTGAAAAGATAAGTTTTTGAGATCGTCGAGATCAGCACGAAGTTTCTCCCAATCTTCTTTTATATCTTGGTCAATAGAGTCATCCCAACTCATTTCTTTCTCCCATGTTCGCCTCATCAACAGACGTCCCCTTAAAGTTACAGGAAGGAAAAAGGAAAGAGGATCAAAGATTTTGTTTACTTGGGAGAGAAGATCTCGTTTTGATTCGACTGAGGTAAGGTCAAAGTCTGCTAATCTAAGGGTATCATTTTCGGGATGATAAAGATACCCCAAGACTTTTTCCTCATCACAATTATGAGAGGAAAGCATCTGATCGTCTTTGATTTGAGCTTTTAGATCAGGGTGATTGGTGTTCCAGGAACACAAGTTGAACCACCCTCCTTCATCCTTTCTACCGAGGCTGAATAGATGTCTCTCAAAACATCAGGGGATGAGTGAGTGTAGATAAAATTATCCACATACAAGTTATTGACCAGAAGCCGAGAGACCAGATCGAATGAATATTTGCTTTTAATATGATGTCTTATAACGGCTCCTAAGATAAAAGGGGATACCGCAAGGCCAAAAATGATTGTCGCGTACCTATAAGTAACAAGTCTGCCATCTTCTTCCCAGAAGAAACAAAACTTGTTACGATCGCTTTCAAGTTTAAGATAGATTTGAAGAAAGGCTTTCGAGATGTCAGCGACAACCACATATTTGTTGGTCCTAAAGGAAAGAAGGAGACGAAGTAAAGGAACCAACAAGTCGATGCCTGGGTAACAGGCTTGATTAAGAGAAGGAGCGCCTTTTGTTCTAAGGCTACAATTGAACACAGGCCTGATTTTAGTAGAAACCTGATCAGCCATTTTTATTACAGGCCTGTGGGGAATCCATATGTAACGATCGAACTCCTTCGGATCAACAGAGATGATTTCGATGATACCACATCTCAGCTGTTCCTTAAAAACATCAGTGTAGGCCTTATCAAGACCTTGATTGCTGAGACGATTTTTAACTCGTCTAAGCGTACTTAAAGCAATACGATAATTCGAAGGGACCTGATCCACTAATTCTGGGATCCATGGGATTTCAATATGGTATTTTCCATCGATAAATTGAATTGCATTGTGGAATTTAGAGATAAATTCCTTATCGATGGTACCATAATCCTTCTCCTCCTGAATACCCAAGGACTCCAAGCTGTACAGATATTCCAAACCCAGGTCGGCACTTATTTCATTTGAAGAAATGCTAAGAACGTCCGGGTAAGTAGGATGAGGGTCAATGATCGAGTTGACGAGATTAGGAGAAGCTTGGAATAGGTGTTTTGGCAGCGAGGAGACAGACATGGATAGTCATGAATCCCTCTGATTTGATTGTATATCAAGAGTTGATGTTGAAGTCTGCTTTCTGTATAGAAAGGCTTGTTGATGAGGAAGTAGAAAAGAATTCACTGGGCCGAAAGGAACCAACCCAAAGCAAGTCTGAATGGCACTACCTTCCAAACAATCGATAATTTGGAAGTGTTTCATATGACATAAAGTGTCAGTACCTAAAAGAAGGTCGATGTCATCGACCGAATCCCCATAAGGGCCCACAAAGGACTTGTCAGCCACATTATATTTTAACGAAATGCGACTAATGGCTGATGCTAACCCTTTAACCGCAAACCCAACATCCAAAGAAGGGTCGACCAGAACCGGGGTTCTAAAGAAGGAATCGCAGCAGCAATTTATATCTAGGTCGACTAGGTACGATGTACGTTCTTCTTCTCCGATAAATGTTTTTATTGGATTTCTGATTATAGGTAATTGTTCACAGTTGATTCCGAGTTTAGCAAGCAATTTAGAGCCAGCATATGTTCTCTGTGATCCCAAGTCTATAAGAGAACGAATAGGAACTGACTTGTTATTGTGCCTTGCTATTATGGTTATTGTAGGCAGAATATGTGAAGCTGATGATTGCCCAGTGTTAATACAAAGATGATTACTAACATCAGCTTTATTTCCTTAATCAGCATTTTCTTGACGAGAATGCTCCCTGTTTTGATTGGTGGTTCCAGCGGAACAGAGAGCGCCTAGATGTTTTCGCTCTTACATTTATAGCATGGATACTTTAAATTGAGTGTTTTAGCCGGGCATGTATCTGCCATGTGCTTTATGCTGGAACAGTTACAGCACATGTTTAATGCCACACATCTGTCCCTTTTTGATTTAGGGTTTACGTAAACCGTGCAGTCAGAGAGGTAATGGTCTCCATTGCACAGCTTACACTTGACTTCCTTTGAAGATTGATTATTCGAATTTGAATTAGAATTTGATTGAGGTTCAGAGGAGAAAGTTGTTCTTTTTAGAGAGCCACTACCTTTTGAAGTGTTGAAAGTATGACTCTTCTGATCAGAGGGTCTCCTCTTCTCCCTTTTGAAGTTTAGTATGGATTTAGATGATTTAGTTGATTTAGAATGAAGTTTGAGGTTCAGAGGATAGTGCGAAACCTCAGCATGAAATGTGACATTATTGATATTATGCTCCTTACAAAATCACGATTAACGACGGATATTGTTCCCTTAGCTCGCCCAGCTTCAACTCTACTTAAAACGAAGGGAAGTTTCATCAACTGAATATATGAGACCTCGTCAAACATTAATTTGCCATCCCAGAACTTCACACTCTAGGCCGAAAGAGGCAACCCCGAGTCTCCTTAGTTATTCTTCTCCTCC
>JABUQX010126745.1:20000-26423 GCA_015478945.1 Trachelipus rathkii | reverse complement strand
ATAATATATAGTATATATATATATCATATATATTATATATATAATATATTAGTTATATATATATACTAATATTATATATATATATATGTAATTTAATAAATGCTGATTTAACTCAACATTTCTGGTAACGCCATTTTCTACCGTAATTTGGTACATATAGGCACAAAAATTGAAATACATTTCTTTTTTCATTTAAATCGACAATATTTAATTTATAAATTTAAATAAATGTCGAAAACATAAAAATTGAAAATTTGAAGTAATGTATTATTAAATTGATCAGAAACGAATTTGATTATCGTATCTATGAAGACACAAAACAACCCCAAGACACTTAACTTTTCTCGTCTCGTAGCAAAATTTATTGCAGAAGTGACAAAAGGCAAAAATCACATTACTGTTGAAATTGAAAGGTAAGTATGTGGCTTTCTTGCTTTCTTTATTTAATTTTTTTCACATCGGAATTAATGTCGAGTTTTTATTTTTAACTTTGATTTTCTGTAATTGGATTTCTTTAATAATTGCTTCAACAACAATTATATATATATATATATATATATATACATATATTATATATATACTATATATATATATTATATATAATATTATATATATATATATATATATAACATATAATAATATATATAATAATATATAATAATATAATATATATATATATATATATATATATATATATATATATAATATATTAATATAATTCCTGAATTTGTGCAACAATAACTTCACCAGAAGATTAAGATCTGAAGGTTTGGTAGGCGATGCGTGCTTCTAGTACAGTGGTCTCCAAAGTGGGGTACGCGTACCCTGGGGGTCGCATAGTGATATTTGGGGGTACGCCAAAGAAGTAGGCTCACGATCAACTCTCTCTCTCTCTCTCTCTCTCTCTCTTTCTCTCCCTCTCTCTCTCTCTCCTCTCTCTCCTCTCTCTCTCTCTCTTATATATATATAATATATTATATATATATATATATATATATATATATTATATTTGTTATATATATATATATATATATATATATATATATATAGTATATCATATATAATATATATTTAATTGTTATTTTTTATTTTAATTATGCTATGTTATTTTATATTATTAGGCCTGCATAGGGGGGGGGTACAACTTATTTAATTATTTTCCTCTTTAGGGGTACGCGATCAAAAAGTTTGGAGACCGCTGTTCTTAGAAGATCAAAGATTAAAAATAATAAAACTAGTATTATCGAAATATAAAATTATGCTTCTCGCTTTATTATACTTGAAGAATATAACCTCATGTGTTGTCTGCTCTCACTCCTTCTTTCGTATCTGCTATCTGTGCTTTTGTGCTTATCCATGTAATTATATTTATTTCTTTTTCATCCTATTATTTCTTTAATTAACGCGCTTATGTCAATCATCAACCTTTTTACTTACCACTCCTGAAGGTGGAATAGATTGACTTACTCAATGTTTCGTTATCAATTTCGATTTCTATAGGAAGATTTTCCCATGTAATTTTATTTCCATATATTTAAAAAAAAAATAGGTTTTATTAGCCTCTTCAACTAATGCTAACGTTTCCGCTTCTATTGTTGATCTCGCCACCCTCTTGGCAACTTCCTATTTCCAAAATATGAGACGCATTTCTTTACTTTCATCTACCAAACTAATTATATAAACTATTTATGACTTCTCTTTGCCAAAATTTTACCAATGAAGCGTTTGAGAACACTTCAAACCTAATTCTTCCTTCTCTTAACTCTTCCTTTTATCTTTAACTCTTCTCTTCTTATTTTCCTAGCAACTCTACTAAGTTTCTTCACATCTTTTTCATAAGCTAGCTCATTAGCCTTGCTCAAGTCACTCACACTATAAGCAATATCTAGTCTACTATGTTTACTTACCCAATTTATTTGTCCTACTAATGATCTGTATCTTGTCATTTCTTCTTTGTTTAATTATTTCTCTCCTTTTCCCATATATCTCTAGATTTCATCATCTGTTTGCATTTGTTTTACATATTTTTTTTTCTTGACTCATCTATAAACATCCTTATTGTTTCACTTCAACTCCTAAGTATTTAAATAATCCTTCTTCTTCTATTCCTATTTTTAATTTTTCTGAATTGCCCCTATGACATCTTCTCCCAATATGTCATTTCCTCCATGGAATAAATCGTCCACGTGGTACACATTACTCCAATTAGTTCATTATTTCTCTTCCAACTAAATATTGTTGGATCTAATGAGCATTTCTCTGTAGGCGACTTTGGCATTCCCCTATCTAGCGCTGAACCATTTTTTACTTGTGTTTTATTTGAGGTTATATATGATCGGGTTCATATGATGATACCATTTACGAACGCTAGGAGAGTGTTATTAGGATGTGTGTTTCTGAAGCTGAACCAATCCTCATTCAATTCTAGTTTGTATGAGTTAGCACTAACACATTTCCTCAGTGTTGAAATTGCACGAATGTTAAGCCTGTTCCAGAGAATGGTGGAAGCAATAGAGTAAAGTACACGGATTGTAAGCTTTTATTAAAAAAAATTGAGCACCTTTTACTATAGCGCTATATAGCTTTTACCTGTATCCTGTCTAAAATATTTAAATCTATGCTTAACTCCAATTTTCTGGATCATTTGTATCCTTATTTACTCCTCTTAGGTCATGAAATGATTTTTACACTAGAGGTTAATTAATCGGTGGTATATTCTCTTATCTCACTGATATATGGATTTCTGCCCTTATGGAG
Organism: Trachelipus rathkii; assembly: GCA_015478945.1. Classification (NCBI taxonomy): domain Eukaryota; kingdom Metazoa; phylum Arthropoda; class Malacostraca; order Isopoda; family Trachelipodidae; genus Trachelipus; species Trachelipus rathkii. The sequence goes on along the minus strand of JABUQX010126745.1, from coordinate 23,666 downwards.
AATGGGGAGTCATGTGTAGTACTGCTTGAAATATCCGAGGCTTTGACAAGCTACCGAATGCGTGCCCTGCTCTCAGAGCTCTCTTCTTTTCGACTTCCCACATTACTATTGTCACATATCTAGTTTTTCTGTCTCTTTCAAATCGTTCCATAAGATCTGAATCAGTAATATTTGAAGGATTGACATCTGTTTTCTTCGATTTAAAGTGTGGCATAGTTCAAAGCTTTATTTTAGCACATACTCTATTACAATTTTTAAATAACGACGTTAGCTGCTCTTTGAACTCTATTCATCGTAATATCGATGACTCAACTAATATTCTTTCAGTCTTTTCAAACATACTCCTCTGTGTGTCATTTTTTCTGATTTTATCTATGGGGGTCAGAAGTTACGCCCTGTTTCTTCATAGAATTGAACCAAAGACCAAAGGATTAGTAAATTGTCCCACACTTTATAGCTGCCATAACTCCTTAACTATGTAACATGAGGTAAAAGCTTTCTCTTTCTTATTCATTTTTTCTTTATTGCACCCCTCTATGAATAATGCCTTTCCCAGTGAACAATGACTAATATATATATATATATATATATATATATATATATATAATATATAATATATATAAATATATATATATATATATATATATATATTATATATAATTATATAATTTAAATACTTGAGTTACTCCCATTAAAATTTTCTTTATTTAAACCGTTTTTCTCTATTGTTGAATTCACGATTAACTTTAATAATATTTCAAGTTATCTTTTTTAATATTGTTTTAAGGTATTTTAGTAATATTTATTGTCTTTATTATTTTATTAAATATTTTTGTTATAAAATATTATTTATGTATAGTATTTTAAACATCATTATAAACTTAGTATTTATAAACAATTTTATACTATAAATTCACAGATATGATATCCGCCAATTGCTTTGGGCACGGAATAGTGCTATTTTTAATGTGTTAAAAGCGTTATTTAATAGTAGCTATTTCTTCCTTTTTTCGTTTCAATTTTGCATAATCTTTTATATTATTATTGTAATAATTGCATTTATTTGACCCAACTTTTCGCAAAAAAACTAAAAAAGTATTATTCAGTAACATTATTGAAATTGCAAAAATAGATCGGTTCTATTTAATGTCAACTTCGTGCTGAGCCACGAGTAGCACGAGTTTGCAGGAGTCGCTCTGATTATATATATATATATAATATATATATATATATATATATAATATATATATATAATATATATTATATATATAATATATATATAATATATATATATATATTATATATATATATATATATATATATTAGAAACAATGTTTGAACCATGTTCTTGTGTTGATTTTTAAATTACTTTGCTTAATCCTAGGAGAAATTTAAAACGTTGGAATATATTTTTAAATATTAATAACATGGGACTTTGAGAGAGCTTTTAAGATTTTAGTTAATGAAAAATTCTGAATCATATTTGGTAAAAGTGTTGGCGAAAGATTTTAGTAAATTGAGTGGGTTTTCTGTAAAGAGTTTTTCATTTTTAATCATTTTTTTAATCTTGTTAGCATTTCTAATGTTTAAAATGTGTATTTTTATTTACGTTACTGATAAAGTTTATCAGTAAAGAATTATTGAATATTATCGATTTCAATATTTTCATTTTATATGTAGTAATTTAATAATTTTCAGAGCGTTGTTATCGTTATATGTATTTAAAATGGACTACCGCTGCATAGATCGATGGTGCTAGGTGAGAAACGCTACACGTTTTAATAAAAGTTAGAAAAAAAAATGAATTAAAAATATGGAAAGAGAACAGTGTACAAATCTGTAATTTAAACAACAAATCTCTAAATAAAAAAATATATAAAAATTTGAATACTCAAAAAATAAACAAAATAAATTTAATTAAATTACTTTAGTAGGAATCAATTGATTTATTAAAATTATAAATTAAACATCTTAGCTACTGGTATGTGAAAATGACTTGAGCGACAAAAAAATATCAAAATTATAATAACTGCTTTGCCAATAAACGTTTTTTAAAACAAGGTCTGCAACTTACCTATTTGAAAAAGGGAACTTTCTATGTTAGCTTCTTACTAGGATCAAAATGAGGGATTGAAAGTTTCTTAAAACGTGTGAGTCAATCATTCTACAATTATGTAAGAGAATTTAAAAATTAAAACGAAGTAAATTAAAAATAAAAATTATTATATGAAGTTTATAGTGTGATTTTAAAACGATATCAAAATATTTTTTTTAATTAAATATAAATTTGTTAAATTTATTTATTTTTATTTTGAAAATGGGGAATATCGATATATTTTTTTTCTACTAGTCCGATCAACATCATATTTTCATGGCTTGTATAGTCGGGCTAGATACATCTTTTTTACTTAGATAATTTTTTTGTATACTCAAAAAAAATTTTTTCAAAATTCCCAAATTTTTTTTTTTTGAAAATTTGTTCCAAGAACAAATCCAGAACTACTGGATATACAAGGAAATTATCTAAATAAAAAATGTGTATCTCCCCTCCTACATATGTTCTGAAAATTTTATCCTGATAACATGAGCAGTTATCGCAATTTTTCATTTTAAAAACCGAAAAAATAGGTTTTTTAATTCGACATTGCTGGGAACAAATTTCAAAAAATCAAAAAACCATTTCATGCATTTTCTATTTAATAGACCCATCTATGTATATTTTAAGTTTGAAGCTATTTCGAAAAAATTGTAAGAGTTGATGGGAAAATGTAAAAGCAGGTTTTCAAAAAATGAAAATTCTGAAAAAATTACTACAGACACAGATAAACACCCGAAAACGACGTTATAGAGCTCAAAAAAAGCTACAGTTTGCTTTCCATCAAAATGTCTGAAAATTAAGAATTTTATGTCTATTTTTAGGTGGGGGATAAAATGGGGTACTGCTACGCAGCAAATTTTGGACCCTGACCTTTAGAGCATCTGTGTTAGTATCGATGATCTTCAAAAGAAATAAAAAAAAACATTAAATTCACAGCAAAATAACTTTGCCAACATAATATATTTAAAATTTCAAATGATTTTTCGTTTATTTTCAAGAATATATCTCTGTATGGTCGTAAAATGTTTTAAGGTCGTTAAGTGAATTGCTGCTGTTTCGGTTTTTCAAATTTAGGAATCCTTCAGATAAATCGAAAAAAGGAGAATTTGGGATTATTTATCATTTTTGGAAAAGAGTATTTTAAGCTGCAATGGGGGGATGAATAAATGCTAGAAATTGTTATGGAAAAAGATTACAAATAAAACTTAATCAAATATATATATATATATATATAATATAATATATATTATATATATATATATAATATATATATATATATATATTAATATATATATATTATATATATATTATATATATATATATATATATATATATATAATACCAACCATCACGGGCAGGGCCCTTTTCAAAAGGAGGGGGCAAAAAAAAAAAAATTACAAAAAAAAAATAAAATAAATGAAAGTAAACCCACCCGTTCCCTTGGGTCTAACGCGTTCTCAGGTGGGCGCAGACGCGAGATTTAAATAGAGTAATGTTAAATATAGCAGGGAAGATAGAGAGGCAAGGATTTCCATAGCACAGATGTAGATGGAAAGAAAGGCCACCAC
>JABUQX010126745.1:10000-15000 GCA_015478945.1 Trachelipus rathkii | reverse complement strand
GGATTCTAATTCAATAATAGGTATTCTAATTTTGCATCTACAATCATTTCTTTCAATTTTTTTATTATAACAGTTGCAAGTGCAAATGGCAAACATCTTATCATATGATATTATTTCCCTTTCAAATTCATCTTTGAACCTGTTTTCTGGGATCTTATTTAGTTTTGAAGCTGATTCTACAAGTTTTTGAACCCTTAAATGTATTCCATCAAGTGTTATGGTTGAAATAGAAAACTTTCTCCCGATGGATTCCAAGTCCCTTGGAACAATTCTATAACCATCTTTACCGGTTACCGAACCTTTCGAAGTTACTTGCTCTCTACTCATAACAGATAGATAATGCCTAACAATATCTGCTTCTGAAGGAATCATCGAAGGCGGAAATTTACTTGGATGTTCAAATATTGAATTGCAAGTTTTACTTCTAGTACACATTATTAATATTAAAAATTTTAAATATACTTGCATAAATAATAGTATCTGAGGGAAAATTGTAGTTTCAAATCACCTTTCGTGCGTTTGTGTGTGTCACCAAACCAACTCGCTTCCCGGAGTCACGTGCCTGAGTCGCACGCGACTCAAGTGAGTCAGTTCGGAACACAAACGTATGAACGAACTTGAGAGAATATATATATATATATATATATATATATATAAATATATATAATCTGTGTCTATATATAATATATATATTATATATAATATATATATATATATTAAATCTGTGTCCACCTAAGGACATTTATTCATAACCTAACTTAAAAGGGATTTCACGTTGCAAAAGCAATGCAACCTAAACCCTACTGTGACACAAGTGCAAAGCATTGGCAACCTAACTATGTGAATCACGTTCAAGAACAGGCATCTAATGGTAGAAACTTTGCATATAGAAGAAACTAAAGGAATATAAACTGCACACATATCTAAATATTACATTTAATTATCCTATCAAAATGTCTTGATATATATAATATATTATATTAATATATTATTATATGTATATATGATATCTATATACAGTGATTATATATAAAATATTTTTTTGAAATTATAATTCTGTTATTTAACATAATAGTGGTAACATTCTTATATTCACTTTCCATATCACCTATCAAATATCGTTAATAGAGTAGATTATAAAAATATCCATAACATAAAAGATCACATTAAACTCCTAAGAACAGTTCTTCTACATTTGTAACAAAGTTTAAAATAATATATATATATATATATATATATATATATATAATATATAAATATATATATATATATTATATATTATATAATATATATATATTATATATATATTATATATAATTATATACTATATATTCTCATCCAAATACTGAGGCCTCTTATTTAGAGAATTTCAATGTACACAACACTGAATGGTTGGCGTCCTCTCATACGATTTAGGTTGGGAGAAGGCCGAATCATTCAGAATTCTCAACGATCTGGAGCAAATAATCAAAGAACCTACACACATTCCGGATCTCCTAACCAATTCTTGAACACACTTGACCTATGTTTCACCGCTAGTCCTTCTCTCTATTGGTAAATCTGACCACAACCTATATATTTCTACTTTAATACTTTTCTCTTCCAACAGCTCCATCTTGCCCTATTCGTTTTTTCTGGCACTTTTGATCGGGCGATTGGGGGCCTTTGCGTCGCTTCTACGCTAAACTATAAGTGGAAAGACTGCTTTGACTCTGATGGACGCTTCGGCTTCTGCCACTAAGGTGGGAGCTATAATCGTTGACGGGATGAGCAGGTTCATCCTTTTGTCGATTAAATCTTTTCTCTCCACCATTCTGGTGGTTCGATCCTGCTTGTTCTCTGGCCATTCAGGCTAGATACAGCGCGTATCGGAGTGGAAAAAATTCTCTTTCTCCTATCACTCTCGCTAATTTCATTCAGCGAGAAATCGTTGCAGGGATACTGTTCAACGAGCAAAGCGCGCTTTCATCAAACGAAAGTGCGCTAACCTCTTTGGTTCTCCTACTGACAAATCTTTCTGGTCTCTTGCCAAAAACATCTCTAACAACTTCTGCTAAAAATCTGACTCTCCTCCTTCTTCTCGATATGAGGGCTCTCTGCTAACTCTTCCAACTGAAAAGGCCAATCTCTTCGGCCTCCTATTTTCTTCTAACTCAACCCTGGATTGATCTGGCATTCTCTCCTTCTCAATCTCCTATGTCTTTGCCTACTGATTACATTTGAATCGGGTACATGGGCTTCCTGAGATCTATGATCGGTAGGAAAGGCGGGTGCCTGGATGGCATTCCTCCCCGAATTTTGAGGGATTGTGCTTCTGAGCTGGCCCCTCCCTCGTTCAACTTATTTCTCTATGTCTCAATACTAACACTTTCCTTCAGTGTTTGAAGCACGCACATGTGCCAAACCTATTCCGAAAAAGGAAGCCGCTCTGATCCTTCTTATGCCCTATCGCCCTATAGCTCTCACTTGTATTTTTTATCTAAGATCCTTTTGAAACCCTTCTGGAATCTCATTCTCTTCTTTCCGATCGCCAATACGGCTTTCCGGCGTTTCGAGGTCTGCGTGGCGATATACTTTCATTAACCGATTTTATGGTTTTCCTCCCTTACGAACTACGGGGAGATTGCGAGGTCTCGCTTGACATATCCAAAGCATTTGACAGGGTATATTACGGCATCACAAGCCTCTCCAGCTAAACCTCCTTTTGGGTTTTCCTCCTCTCTTTGCTTACTTTATGTCTAGTTCTTTCAAGTCGCTCAATATCGGCTGTGGTTAATTGGGGCGACTTCTTCTTCTTTTTCTGTCAAAGTGGTGTTCCCTCAGGGTTCTGTCTTTATCTCCTACTTTATTCTTACTTTTCATTAATGATTTCTCACCTGCACACATCTAACCTTATCCACTCATATGCCGATGACTCGACCCCTTCATTCTCAACTCATTTCAATTCTGTCCCCCTTTTTACTTTTAGAATTGCCTCTCGTATTAATCTTTCAGATTCTATTGTATTCTCGCTGATCTGATAGAATTTCCGGGTGGGGTCGTCACAACCTGTGAAAATTTAATTCTTTAAAAACCCAACTTCTAAAAATCTCCCTCTCTAAAACACCTTTCTAACTTTCCTAATCTTCTTTCGGACGGTCTCACGTCTCTCCTGTTGACAGTATTAAACATCCTTAGTCATAACATATATCAAAAAAATATGTTCATTGAAAACCCCACATCACAACGGTTTCTATGGTGGCATAAAAGAAGCCAGGAGTTCTGTTTAGACTGCGAACTTTTTTTCCTCTTCTCAGTTACTCCAAGCATATACAAGTCTTCATTCCGCCTGTATAGAAATACTGTTCTCAGTATACTGGCGGGGGCACCTCTCTTTCACCCGACTTTTGGACAGGGTCGAGTCAAAAGCAAAAGGCTTATAAACAGTCTGTTCTGTACTTTCTAGTTCACTTGACCCTCTATCTTTGCGCACGGCCGCCCAGTGTTGGTACTTTATCTCCTTTCTATAGGTACCGCAGCGGCAGGTGTTCGAGGGAACTTACCACTCGCGTTCCACCACCTTTGCGGATGCCCTCGTAGCACAAGGGGTGCCTGTGTCTGCGCACCAGTTTTCTGTTGACATTGGTAACTCCAAGATCATTCTCTATGGTGTTTTTTTCTTTCCAGCCGCTACCTTTCTGTGTAATTCTCGTTCATCTTCTGTGTTTCCTGCTGAATTTAATCTCCATCACTTTAAAGCCTGCGTATGTGCTCATCTGCGTAATTTGCGCTAGCGGATAAAATTTTGGCGTGCAACACCCCCTCCCTAAATAGGGCTCTGCCCGTGAGTGGTGGTGATATTTAATATATATATATATATATATAATATATATATATATAAATATATTTATATATATATATATGATATATATATATATTAATAATATATTATATATATATATATATATATCGGCAACGAAATATATATATATATATATATATATATATATATTATATATATATATATATATATATATATATATATATTATAAATAATGATATATTATATATTGGCATCTAAGCTATTAACTGACTCATGTAGGGTACCTATAAAGTACAGTCTCTTGATTGTGTTATAGCGACAAGCGCACGAAAGGGATTGAAACTTCTCTAATTACCGTATCTGAATATATAGTATATATATATACTGTATTTATTATATACATTTTTATATTTTATAAATATTAAAACAAATTTATTATATATATATTATTATATATATATATATATATAATATATATATATATTATATATACTAAAAACTAAATAAGCATTAACCATTACCAAAAGGAATCAAATTTACGATTAAAAATATTGCTGAATATGATCTTTACAAAAACTAGCTTTCAAAACATGTCTGTTTTTGTATGTATGGTATGTTATGTATGTATGTATGTATGTATGTATGTATGATTGAGGATAGTGTTTAATATTGTTGTATGCCTTACACTGCCTTAAACAAAGATCGGGAGTAAATCAATTAGCGACACTTTGAGATTGACTCTAAAACGCAGAATTAAGGTATAGGGGGTAATGTGTGCTAAGGGTATGGGGAGTCGCACAACTTTGAAATTAGGCAAATAGTATCAGACCTTGTGATGCTGACATCCGTGCATAGCGTAGCTTGACAATTTCAAAAAAGGTATTTTTACCCACCAATATATATATATATATATATTATTATATAATATATAATATAATATATATATATATATATATATATATATATATATATATATATATATATATATATATATATATATATATATATATATATATATATATATATATACAAGATCTTGATAAAATAGAACGTTGTGAAAGTGGGAAGGGGAAAATGTTTGCAATGGGACAAGAAAGAAGAACTCTTCACTCTATATAAAACTCGTTCAACTCAAATGAGTTGCAAACAATGACCTCAATTTATCTTCAATTTTTCCAACCTAATTTTTTTATTTTTA
>JABUQX010126745.1:0-5000 GCA_015478945.1 Trachelipus rathkii | reverse complement strand
TACATCAATCGATAGATAATGAAGTAGTAATTCCTAACGTATTATAAACTTACATTTTTTCTAAAGAGTTTTAATTTGTTTCTGTTTTCATAGAGGCTTGAAGTCAACTAGGTTTGTGCTTTTATACAGCTAGCTTCTTCTGACAGTATTCTCCGCTAGAACTCTCAGTATGTCGATAGCATTTGGTGGCTGCCAAAGCTGATAAATTAATGACGGAAGGCGTGCCCGTTGACATTCAGCTGCAAATAGCACATCAAAAAACAATTGCAGAAATTAAGAGAAATCTTACAGCAATTTTGAAGACCATAATTTTCTGCGGAACCCATGACTTACCTTTAAGAGGCCTGCATGAGGGAATTTTTTGAAGACCTGATTAAACTTCAATAGAAATAAAAATGGTGGATTTGAAAGAACATATTCAAGGACAGAATAATATGCCATCTGGACGTCTCCGATGATTCAAAATGTACTTATCAATTTGTGTGGTATTATCATAAAAAAGACAGGATTGTCGCGAATGCAAAAAAAAATTTGGTCTACTCCATATTGGCCAATGAAACTTGTTAGGCAATGAACAATTAATTATCTATGGGATTAAGGTTTTTCGATCTTGAAAAAATGACTGTTCGGAAGAATTTCTGGGTTTAAAATTCTTGAAGGGATGGATGGTAAAAACCATTGCCAAAACGATTGATTTGTTTTTTTTAGAAAAAGGTTTGGATCCGTGTCTATGCGTTGCTCAGGGGTATGACGGCTGAGCAGCAATAGTAGGGATAAGAACATGGAGTTAAAAGAAAACTGTGGGAAAAATATAAAAAAGGGATTATATTTTTACTGTGTAAGCCATCAGCTTAATTTGGTCATTGATGACCTAAACATTATTCCGAAAATTCGAAATACTATTGCCACAATAAAACACCCTAAGAAAATACATTCCCAACTTGCCTAAACTTTGTGAAACCAGTTGGACTCAAAAATATCATAGTATTGCTATTTTCCATACAAATATGAAAAAATTGTTGAAGGCAACAAAATTGTCATACAGAGGAACGGTCTGGAGACATAATGGCAGTGGCATACAAACGTGGAAGTGGTCTGCACAAGACCCAATTTATTATACCATCTTCCCGTTAATAGACAAATATTTTGCTTTAGTTGCACCAAGTGTGCTAACATTATTCAAACAAAAAAATATTGACTATTGAGTGTTCTGATCGATGTCCAAAGGAATTTTTGAAAAAAGTGTCAAAGACCGCTGCTCGTGCTCTGTGGAAGTTTATTTCTCCCAGCACATAACGGATATATAAAATAATATTTGTTGTTTGTTTGATATGGTAAGGATAATGTAAGTAAATGTTTAATATGCAGCGCCAAAATGGGCAACCTATTGGGCCACTGGGATTGTCTTTGAGATGTTACCATAATATACCATATGCTCAATTTGGGGCGTAAATCTCATCGCTTCGGAAGCGCTATTTCCTCCCTATATATATATATATATATATATATATATATATATATATATATATATATATATTATTATATTATATATATATATATATAATATATATACACATATATATATATATTATATATATAGTCATTATGGAAACATCATTTTATGCATGCATTCAACGCCAGAATAGGCCCAATTCACATGCAATGTTGCAATGATAAGAGAAAAAAATATTCGAGCCTTAATATGCAATAACAACAACTCCTAATGCAATATTGATGTTCAATCTCGTATACACAGGAGAAAATTCTTTAACGCATATATATATATATATATATATATATATATAATAATATAAAGTTTTATGTTATATATATATATATATATATATATATATAATTTAAGAACGTGATCAGTAGAAATTTCATAGAATCAGTAGTCGAGGTCTCTCGGCCTCTAGGTGGATGACGGGGGGGGGACTTCGTCCCCCCTCTGGCTTCGAAGCCCCCTTAAAAACATTATTTAAAATTGGCCGAGCCGAGGGGACAGAGGGGGGACAAAATCCCCCCCGTCGTCCACCTAGATGCCCAGAGACCCCGATAATTGATATCAATGAGGTCTACTCTGGGTTGTTCGTTAGTTTTAAATCATAAAACGACTTAACATAATATATATATATATATATATATATTATATTATATATATATATATATATATATATATAATATATATATATATATATATATATATTATATATATATATAGAGAGAAGAGAGACGAGAGACGAGAGAACCGAGAGAGAGAGAGAGGAGAGAGAAAGAGAAAGAAAGACTTAAAATTACAGTGATGACAAATCTCTAATCAACCCTAACAAAACTTATCATAACATCTCCAACGCTACCGCTTTCGTTGCTATACCAACTACCTCTTTCGTTGGGATTGTTGTGTTTTCATAGTTATTTAACGATTTAAAAAAGAAATGAAAACAAAAGATGATAAAAAATTTAGCAACGCGGTATTTGACTAATTCAATTTCAATGTTAATTCAATGTAATTATTTAAAAGTTTGTGGCTTTGTAACTTTTTTATCCTAAAAATGTCAATCATTTTTGTTTCCTTTATGCTTCATTATAACGTTTGTGGTCTATGCTGTGATTTTTTAAAAAATCGGGTGATGCTGCGGCTTTGCCTGACTATTATTATATATATTATATATATATATATATTATATATAGGATATATATATATATATTATATATATTAATATATATATATAATATATATATATATAGATATTATATATATATATATATATATTTATATAATTATATAAGTATATATATATATCAGGCTTGTGTTCATAGTACAAGATTTGCACTTAAGTAATTTTAAGTTACTGTGTATTTGCAGTCATCCGAAAAACCCAGTAATTGTACTTGTACTTGAAAATTTGCAAACGTACTTGCAAATACTTTTGACTTTTTTACTTGATTTTTTTTTTTGTTTCCGTTTTTTTCCCAATTTTTTTAAGTATTGTATTTGATTATTAAATTTTTTATTTTATTATATATTGTATTTTAATATATAAATTTCCATTTACGAATATTATATAATATATAATATATATATATAATATTATATATATATATATATATATATATATATAATATATATAGAACCCATTATGCGTTGATAGAGAGAACACAGCTAAGTGGTATGGCCATGTCCGAAGAATGAATGAGGAGAGAGATACCCTGCGAGATTCTACGACTGGCAGCCAGAAGGAAGAAGACCTGCTGGGAGACCAAGAAGAAGATGGAGGGATGGTGTTGCAGCGTCGATGGTGAAGCGAGGAAGATCTATTGCCGAGGTGGAAGAGGAAGGATTCTACTAAGACAGATCCGCATGGAGGGGCTTTGCAGAGGACAGGGCTGTACCTTAATCTCAGCGCTTGGTGAGAAAGGTGATAAATATTAAATATTAGTATAATATATATATATATATATATATATAATATATATATATATATATTAAAAATATATACAAATTTTAATCTATTATTATAGTATCTCTTTAAATAAAAGATGCATTTTCTATTAGAAGTGCGATGGTAGATTACTTTTTATATTGAAAAGTTAGTGAAACAAAGCGTTAGAAGGGTATAGTTCCGAGCAGGAATTGAAGAGAGGCAATATAAGTACCCTATATAATAAGGTAAAGGGAGGGAAAAGTAACTGTAGATTATAGAGGATTAGTTAATATTAGGTGTTGGAATGAAAAATGCGATGCTATTATATTTGTTCCAAACAGGTCCGGTAGTGTTGAATTGAAGACTGATTGGGATAAAGTACAAGGTCAGCCAGCACGATAAAGATTTGGAAGAAACTTGCGAAGAAAAATATTATGATTGACGAAAATGAGGGAGAAGAATAATTAATTGCATTTAGGGTTTAATGGATTGTGCAACGGGCATATGAAAAGATTAATAGGGAAGCTCTATTGGCAAAGGTTGATGAGATATATAGGTTTTGGTGTTAAGCTCTGAAGGAATCAAATGTATCATGACGATAGAAGAAGCGTGTGTAAGAATAAAAGAAGTCGAAAAGTGATTGGTTTTAAATATTAATAAGCGGTGAAATGGCTTACTATATTCTCCTTGGTTAATTGACATTCCTTATATACAGATGGTATAAGAAACAGTACAGGGTGGTGAGTGGCAGGGAATGAGTAGTATAGAATTGAATGGAGAATGGAGAGGTGAAGAGGATTACTCATAACTTTTATATAAGAGGATTGATTTGGTATTAATGTAGTAGACGGATCTAAAAGAGTATTGAGAGATTGGTAGGGTGTGATAAAAGAGGGGGATTGAAAGTAAAACGTAGATAATATATAAGGTATATGGTAGTGATGAGAACAGATACGATACCGGTAGCGGAGTTATGTATAGATGTTATCAAGCTGTGAAAAGATGGCTGAGTATTAAAATTTAGGATAATATATTGGATGAAAAAGGGAACGGACAGATTGCAGAGTGTAGTAGGAAAGTTGTGAATGGAAGAAGGTGGGCTGTGCAATTAAATCCGTTGTGGCATGTTATAGGGATTTAAGTTTGAGTGCGTAGGGTCTTACATGAAGGGTATGTTGTTTTAACCTGTGTTAATGTATAGTGAGTGGGACTATGGTCTGAATAAGAGGTATAGATCTAAAGTACAATGCGTTTAGATGGAACAATCTTAGGGGAGTGTAGGTGTGAGATGAATTGATAAAATGAGGAATGAATGTATTAGCGAGTTGTGTTGTGGTGTAAAGAAAGGGTTAAAATGAAGAATAAATTGAATTACATGAGATAGGTTGGTCATATGAAATTGATGGATGATGGCGTTGTTAAAGGGATATATAGTGTGAGTGTGCTGGGATCGACCGGCTGGGAGAGGGAAGAAAAGTGGATTGAGTCAGTCAAAGAATGCTCTGGAGGAGAAATGTGAGTTTGGGCAGGAGGCGAGAAGAAAGGTTACAGTAATAGGATTTGAATGGCGGTTTT
>JABUQX010126744.1:12500-24481 GCA_015478945.1 Trachelipus rathkii | reverse complement strand
ATGGCATCTTTTGACAATCTTTTTCCCCTTATTCAGCACCAGTTGTTCTCATAAGAAAACCCGACGGTACAATGCGCCTATGCATTGACTACAGAAAATTAAATTCGGTTACAAAAGAAGATTCTTTCCCCATACCTAATTTAACAGATACGCTATTTAGTCTTCAAGGTAAACAATATTTTTCAACAATCGACCTAATAAAAGGTTATTATCAAATAGAAATGGAGGACGACAGCGTAGAAAAGACTGCGTTTTCTACACCATTATCCCATTGGGAATTCTTAAGGATGCCCTTTGGTGTAAAAAATGGACCAGCCACCTTCCAAAGAGCCATGCACCTTGCACTATGTCACATCTCTTGGAGGGAAGTTAGGGTCTATCTTGATGATGTACTAATAGTCAGTGACACTTTTGAAAAGCATTTATTCAACTTAGAAGAAGTCCTTGTGGCATTCATGGTGAACGGATTTAAATTAAAACCATCAAAAACTTATTTACTCAGAAGAAAGGTGAAATTTTTTGGACATATGATTTCCAATGAGGGCATGATACCCTTGGAGAGAAACTTACAAGGAATAAGAGATTTCCCAGTACCAAAAACGGTCCGGCAAGTTAGACAATTTATGGGGTTAGTCAATTTCTACCGCCGACACATCCCTAATTGTTCGGTAATAGCACAACCATTGTTCGAATTGTTAAAAGGTAAAAGTAATGTCAATTGGACTGAACAGTGCCAGCAGGCCTTTGATACATTAAAACAACTTCTGACTACACCACCTTTATTAGTATATCCGGATCGCTCAGCTAATGCAGAACCACTTTTATTATATACTGACGCATCTGGAGTAGGTGCTGGAGCTTGCCTTAGCCAAGTCCAAGAAAATGAAGAAAAACCAATTGCCTTCATTTCTACGGTCTTTTCAAAAGCACAACGCAAATACAGTACTACAGAAAGGGAAGTAGCCGCCATACGGTGGGCTATAAGATCGCTAAAACCCTTTCTTTATAAAATCAAAGTAATAATATTTACAGATCATCAACCTATTTTGTTCCTTCAGAACATGCCCTTAGTAAACCCTAGAGTCGCTAGGACTTTAGAAGAATTAAATGACCTGGATTATGAATTATGTTATTTGCCCGGTAAGGAAAATATTATTGCAGACATCTTGTCCAGATCCCATTATGAACTAAAATTGGAAGCTATGGAAACTAGTTATCTTCCAGAAATCCCAGATGGATTTAAAGAAATTTTAATGCCTGGTGGAGGAGATTCACTGTTCCAGTGTTTTTCTCATTATGAGTATGACAATGTGGGACAACATTTAGAATTAAGAGTAGAAATTGTGGATGAATTGATAGCACAACGCGAAACGTATCATTTACCAACTGGTAAGAATGCAAGAGACTTACTTAAACAATTACAACTAACTAGATATCCAGGACAAATTCCCTTTATTCATAGCATTCAAGCCTATGCTAAATTGCGACAGATAAAAGTATTGGTTTATTTTAATAAAAATCACCCTTTACAGTTTGGATTTCCTGATAGCAAAAGGAGTCTGTATTTGTTTTGTCGCGGTGGTACTCACTTTAACCGACTTATTCCAACGGAATATAACTTGCCTGAGTCAGCTACCAAGTTTTTGGAAGCATATCCCCGTCCAACTCCAATTGAACCTTCGTTATTAGCGGTCATTCATTCATTGGAACCGGAGTCTCTGAATGAGAATGATTTAGCGGATGATACTATGGCCCTTGTGCAGAAACTATTTAACTCTGGTGGGGAGGAGTTGAATGGTGATGTGAAAGGTAACGAAATAAATACCTAACACAATTATTTCCTTGAAAAACTTTTCTATGATCATCAATACTCAAGATACTGTAGAGATATTAATGTCTCAAATCATTGATTGTCAGAAAAATGACCCCCTGTTGAGGCGTTTGAAAAGAGCCTTACAAAATAATCAACCTTTTCGAGGTCCCCTTAAACTATTTCGTTATTCTCTAAATTCTTTATCACTCTTGGATGGTATTTTAATACATCGGAATCGGAATGATCATTACAATTATGTGGTATCATTTATTTTTGTAGTGCAGGTTGCAGTGATCAACCATTATGAGTTTGCCCATATAGGACAACGAAAATTATACACATTATTAGAAAATCTTGTATGGCACCCCAGATTAAGAGGAATTTGTAAAGATGTTTCTATGTCGTGTCACACTTGCCAATTGGCAAAAATCTCCAACATATTTAATACTCCACCAAAAATAAAGATTAACACTAGATATCCCTTTGAATTGACAGCTGCGGATCTTATTCAATTACCCAGGTCTCGTAAAGGGAATAATTACGCATTCATATTTATAGATCACTACAGCAAATGGGTGGCCGCAGTGCCCATTAAAAGTAAACATACAGCTCTAGTAACCGCTGCACTAAAAAGTATAATTCCCTATCTTCCACTAATTCCTTCTAGATTACTAACCGACAATGGTCGAGAATGCGTTTCACGATAAATGCGAAAACGGTTAAACACCCAAATTAAATGAACGAAGCATTGATATATATATGTTAAGGCAGAGTATATATATATATATATATATATATATATATATATATATATATATATATATATATATATATATATATATATATAGTAGTCATAGTCTTTGTTCCTGTTCATGTCTCATTGTTATCACTAAAACAATAATCCACTCACATTTAGGGAAAATCAAAGAAACTGGGTTGATTGCAATTAAAATCTGTATTTGTAAAGCAAAATACAGAATAGCTAACTTTAAATATTGATAAAAAGTAATTATGCAATAATAATCAACTTTCAATGACAAGATATCTTAATGGAAGATCAATAAATTTATTATTAATATAATTTATTTCATCTAATACACAATAACATAAAAATAAACACAAGATATATATACAAATATAGGAATAAAAATAAGCTGTACAATTTGAATTTCATATAAGCAAGCCCAATATTTTCTGACACTGGGTCTCACAGAAAAATGATTCAGTTTATATGGGTTAGAGGTATGACATGAGATTATAATATAGGTAGGTAGATATAAGAGAAAGTGTAGATAACAGATATAGATAGCAAACAGGCAGCAGAAAGAGAGGTATAATAGAGTAGTAAGATATGGTAGTGCATATGTAAATTCATCACATCTGTCTTCTCAGATCATAGAAAGGTAAGATACTGTAATTAACAGCAGAGAGTGATACAACAGTATGAAAGTCCTATGTCTTACTGCCTCTTAGTACTTATTAAGAGAACTCAAATGTAACAGCATTCACTCTAGAGTCCATAGGTGGATCAGTATGATCCACTGATGGTAAGATTTACACTAAGGTCGTCTCACCCAGGTGGGGCCACAATCCATATCCCCTCACAAAACCCCGCCATTCACTCTATTATGCACCTTTTTTTTCTCCTGCCAAACTTCACATTTCTCTCATCCAAGCATTCCTTTACTGACTCAATCCACTTTTTCTTCAGTCTCCCAGCCGGTCGATTCCCAACACACTCTCCATTATACATCCGCTTAACCAACCGAGTTTCATCCATCCTTTCCACATGACCAAACAATCTCAACGCACTTTCATTTATTCTATCATGTATCCCTTTCTTCACACCACACAACTCTTTAGTACGTTCATTCCTCATTTTGTCAATTATTCTCACACCTAACATGCCCATGAGATTGTCCATCTGAACACATTGTACTTTAGATCTATACCTCTTATTCCAGGCCATAGTCTCAATACTATGCATTAACGTAGGTAACAACATACCCTCATGTAAGACCCTAACTCACTCAAGACTTAGTCCCTTTACATCTACCAACGATTTAATTGCACATCCACCTTCCTGCCACTCACAACTTTGCTACTACACTCTGCATCATCCGTCCTCTTTTCATCCAACATATATCCTAAATATTTAAACTAGGGCACGTATTCCAGCTGCTCACCATCTAACAGAACTTCACACCGAGGACTGTCCTCACTCACAACCATAACCTTACTCTTATCTACATTTACTTTCAAACCCCTCCTTTTACACACCCTGCCAAATCTCACTACCAATCCTCTTAAACTCTCTTCAGATTCACCTCACAAAACCAAATAATCCGCATATAATAGGTAGGGCACCCTCCACTCTCTCTTCCATTGCAAAAAAACAATATTTAGATTACTACTTGGATTTAAGGTAATGAGGTATATTAAAAAAATATGTAAAGATGACTTTAATTACATAATAAAAAATTATGTTCCACATTACTTTACTTTAGAAATGATGTTTTAACAAATTCAAGTATTTATATGCAAATAAATATACAATAAGAAGATTATAAATTGACTTCATCAGCTATATCACTATCTCCTTCGGTGTAACTAAAGTGGAAACAAATTATCATAAGTGAATTGTCGGTACTGCAACTACACATTTCTGTGCAAGGCAGATTATTTATTAAGCATTTGAAAAATGGTGAACATCGATTTTTCACACATGAAAATTTAATTAGTTTCAGAAGGGACTCCGGAGCACATGGTTTTTCACACATAACAGGGGTAAGCACTCTCTGTTTCACACACCAACCGTGTCCAACTGGATTAGGGATGGACGGATTTGGTGCATCATCTTTTGACCACACAAGTGCTTGAAAGTTAGCTCTCTTAAGTGAAGGTATAAGGGAGTCCTTAGTTGGAGGTAACTTATCTCCAAGGGCTTGCTTGGCCGTGAAGAATGACCACAGTAATTCTGCAAGTGCTGTTGTCGAGGTGTGTGACTGACAAACCCAGCAGATAAATGCTTTCAGCTGATACACAATATCATCAGGTACTGAGTCACTGGTACCAAGCTTCTGCGAGGCAATAAGGTCTTCTTCACTCGCTGAAATAAATGATTTCCAATATTATAACTTTTCCTTCCCAAACAAACTTCCGGTGGAGTCACATCCTGATAATGGGTGAAATCCGGGCAATGCTAAAGCTTTTAGTTCTTCTAGTTGCACAAATATGTTTTTACTGATATTGCCTAGCCTGATGCTTGCACAAAGAATGTGTGTTCCGGAAGTCTTGGATAGCGTATCACTAGCATGTCTAAAATATATGTGTCTTGTGCAAACACTGATAACGTATATGCACCTCTGTTTTTTGACATTAAGGGCATTTAGAAAGATTTTTGTGTCGGCTTCTCCTTGCCTACCCTTTAAACAATCCAAAGAGCAATTCGTCGCAGAAACTTCCATATGCCACAAAACAACACATTTCTTTGCTGCTTTCTTGGCATGACAGCATTTTGTGTGCAGGGTAGGTGGTTAATTCATCTTTGGTACGAGTGTGTGACAATAGCTTTTTCATATTTTTCATTGAAATGTCAGTGGTGTCACATATTTTGTGCTGTGTTGCTACACCTCCATGGGGCCTCTTACCTCTATAGTAAGATTCTTGATTGATTTGTCTAAGTACGTGTAGAAGACAAGATGGAGTTCATCATACTGTCAGTACTTCCTTTGGATCTTTTGGGTAAACGCATCAGCAAGATCTTCACAGATTTTTACCACGATGAGTTTATCCAGAGTCTGCAATTCTCCCATTCCGTCCACGATTGCAACCAAGCTATTTGCTTGGTGAGTTTGAACAGATGGTAAGGAATTTTTTACATCGGGTTCCACAACATAGATATGAATTAGTTTATTTTTAGCTGGGCATTGATGCATTGTTCCATCTTGTGCAAACATGAATCTAGGCGCAATCAACATTTCATACTTCCCTAAGGTTGTGCGCTGGTCTATTTCTCGTTGAGATCGTGTGACAGTCACAAGTTGTGCAAAAAGGGAACGATCTGCATTCAACTCTGCTATGGATCCAGCAATCTTTACTTTTATTTGTTTGTTGGCGGTAGTTTATTCTTCTTTATAGGTACCCAGAGACTGACTGATCCATCAAGATGTCTCTCTGACTTGAAGGCTTCATATAAATCTGTTCCTAATGATTCAATTCGGCTAACATCTGATGGGATTTGCTCGATGAATACAGCCTTTGCTGTGAAGTTCATGAACTCGGGACCCTCGAATTGAAAAGGTTTTCGAATACGATCCAGTTCACCACATAGGATTGTAATGACTTTATCTTGGGGTTTAGCAGCGGTTTTATAATTTAAATGGTGTTTTCTATCTTCCAGTTTGAATGAACTACCACACATACTCAGTGTTTCTTGTGATATCCTTTGGAGTTCAGATGCTGTTAAGGAAAAGCGAGCGAGAGCACTCAGCTGTTGTGTTATTCCAACCAGTCTTCCCACAACTTTCATTGCTCTGTTTTTATGATCTAGTGCCTCATCACAAGTTAGAGCACAAAACGGTATGTTAGACATATTTATTACCCAGTTGCCCTTTTCGAACTCATGCCAAATATCTGGATATGATTCTTTCAAACTTCTCATATGAGCAAGGCACCAAACGGCCATTCCAGAATAGTTTATCAAATCTAATGCAAAGAAGTATTTTACGAAATCTTCTAGTGAAGAAAGATTAAGATCCCAATTAGCAGTCCAGACAGATCTCAAGAACAGTAACAAACAATCAACCATTCTCATGTATTTTCATAACATTCGGAATGTTGGTTTTAGTTCTTCCTGTTGTTCATCAAATTTTTTCATCTTGTTTAAGAGATCACACTTCTGCATCGCCAAGAGTAGTTTAGTAAGTCATTCTTGTGCGGTAGTTTCATTAATTTTGACTCGTACTTCTTGTACTTCATTATAAATACTAATGTTCAATCTTTCATGTTCTTCAAAAAAATACTGAAAGTAGCAATCTTGAAGAGCGACCATAAGGTACGAATGTGATTCAACCATACGTCTGAACTTTTTAAATGAAATTATTTGATTGACTGTGTTATCACCATACAGTACTGACCACAAGTCAGGAATTCCAATTGCACGTATCATTGCAAAAGCTGTGTGGAACTCGCCTGGTCGCACAATCCAACGGTGATGAAGATCAACTCGTGACATAATTAGTTGCTGGACTGGCTTATAAAGACCCAAGTCTAGAGTCAAGACACATTTGGAATTATTATTGCCACATATGTGTTTATTAACAAGTTCCAGTTGGGTGAGGAAGGTTAATTAAACTGAATGATCAGTGGGGGTAGCCGGTATTATCGGTAGGACACACACTCGTCTCTCCTTTCCGGGACATCCAGTAACGCTGAATTAAAGGCGGACCATGTTGATATGTGTGTGGTTCCCTTCGTTTGATCCAATGCATCCGAAAGGTTAACTCTTAGACTCTCTATGTCATATGTTTCTTGTGATTCACTATGTAATTCGGAATACGTCGAGTGTTCTAATAACCTTTTTACACATTTGCTCAATAGCCACACCATGTCCAGAGAAACATATTGTGATAGATCTGCTTTGGTCGAACATAGTACTTCTTTCGTAAAAGTTGGGTTTACTGGCTTAATGTTCTTTGGACCTTTGTATTCCATTAAAGTGGTCATACATTGAGGAAGAATTGTTAATGAGCGACTTGTCGCTGGACCTGAAACTACTGTCATTTCAGACTGGTCTTCAGATAAGCACTCTTGGTAGCAGACCATGACTGTTCCATGTAGAGTTTCTTTACCATCAGGAGTATCTTCGAGGAAATCTATATTTTCTGCTGCACAATACATAAACCTCCCTCTGACAAAGTCGTGTGAAATATACACCCCACCATTTTCATCCATTCGGCGCATAACCTCTTTTGCTACTGATGTCTCTAGGCGCAGAACTTTGCTGTATTCAACTGAGCAACCTATACTATGCAAAAGCTGGACAAGGAATTTGCTGCGAGTATTGGAATGAACTGTTAAACCAACACCTACTTGTAGTGGGTAGTCACGAGTATACTTGGTCATCGTCGTAGTTTCATTTTTTGTTTGGCGTTCGCTTAGGCATTCATACATAAGACTTTGTGAAAGTACTGATGCCTTTTGAGCTACTTGTTCTGTATCAACTCTGGCGTTCTGGGATATATTGCTTCCAGGAATACACCACTTAAAGAAAATTTCAAGTTCCAATGGTACTACATTACTGTGTTTGGTAGTATCCACGATCCTTGAAAATGCCACTGGTTACTAGACAAAATGCACTTCCTTTTAATACGTGCCGCTTCAAAGAGGGTCTTCACTTTTCCAGAAAAGCTAGTGGTTTCTTCAGCATTTGTTAGAACAACATCTGTAGTAGCTTTTAAAGATATACGTTGTGGTTGATTCTTTCGGATGGGGTTAATAAATTGTACGTCCATGTCCCAAAGCTCTTCTTCAATGAATGCTTTAATTGGCTTCCTCTACATAACATGTTCATTCTCCATCCCGTTTGCTGCACATATTTCTTTGTGCACATCTTCCATTTCTGCAATGGAAACTACCTTTCCGTATTTTAAAGCCTCTGATAGGGAGTTGATGAAATCGACTTTACATGCACTATCTATTATACTAGCTTCATAGTCTAGAATTTGACATTGATGTTTTTTGCTTAAAACATTTACAACATTCTTTGTATAGTATTCTTTTTGATTGAAAATATCATAGGCATGTGCATTCCTTGGACCTATACAAGCTGATAATTTGACTTTTCATTGATCATTATTTCTATGGTTTACAGCATCGCATAGTTTTGCGCCGGGGTTACTGGTTGAAACTGTGAAGGAGTGTTGTCACCGTTGTTGTTTATCCTGTATATGGACAAGTGTATGCGAGAGATTGGTAGCTGACATCTTTCCAGAGAGTCCTCCACCGACTCCGCCCATCTCTTCTTCGGTCTTCCCCTTGGTCTTCTGCCCTCTGGTGTCCATTCCCATCTTCTTTTCGGCATTCTCTCCTGCTCCATCCTCTCCAGATGTCCCCACCATCTCAATCTCCCCACATCCATCTTCAGTATCATCTTCTTCACCCTTATATCTTCTCTAATTACTTCATTCCTTATTCTGTCTCTCCTACTCTTTCCAATCATAGTTCTTAATACACTCATCTCCGCCGCTTGTATTCTATTCTCCTTTCTTCTCGTTGTTGTCCATGTTTCGGCTCCGTACAGCAGTGTCAGAGTCAGTATACTGTTAAAAATCACTTTTTTAACCTCTATTCCGATGTTTCTATCTTTCACCATGGGGTATACCGCTTTCATAACTAATCAATAGTTTTTCATTCTTCTAGTAATCTCTCCTCCACTTCCTCCCCTTCTGTTAAAACATCCTCCGAGATAATTGCAGGTATTTATCGCCTTCACCTCTGCTGCTTCGGCCCTGCCCACACCTCACCCTCCTTTCACCACCATCATCAATCCCTGCCTCATTTCCTTCGTTATGTTAATATCTCTGTCCATTCTGTACGTTCATCCTCATCCTGCTTCCTCCAACTCCCTCAGCAATAACTCCACCAACCTCTTGAATCGTTTCTCTCTCTCGCTCCCAACATGGCCAGATCGTCTGCATATGCCATTATGTCCCCTTCAAATTCTCTCCCACGTCTCTCCCTCAACTTCCTTCATCACCACGTCTAAATATAATATAAACAGCAGTGCGATAAAAACATCCCTCGCTTTACTCCTATTTTCACTCAAACCATCTTCGTTCCTCGCACTCAGTTCTAACAACATTCCAACTGCAATTTCTCTCATACATTACTTTTCTATTGCCTTCTTTTTAATCTACCTTTCAACTCCATACTTTTCTCTCATAGCTCTCCAGAGCTTTTTTCCTTGGCACCGCAATCAAATGCCTTTTGCAGATCGATGAACGCTACAAAGAATCTCTTACCATATTCCAGCATCTTCTCCGAGACCATTCTTAGTGTGAATAAGAGGCCCGTCGTTCCTCTTCCTCTTCTATACCCGTATTGTTCTTCTCCGAGTCTCAGCTCTACCTTCTCTCTCAACCTCCTCTCCAATATTCTTTCGTATATTTTCGCCAGATGGTCCATCAGTGAAATACCTCTATAATTATTACAGCTTCCTGCATCTCCTTTACCTTAATATATCGGTATTATTATTGCTTTGCCCCACCTTTCCGGCACCTTTCCCTCTCTCCAACACTTGTTCATCAATCTGATGATTCTCCCTCTCAGCTCCTCTCCTCCCTCCACCACCAACTCCACAGCCACTTCATCCTCTCTTGGGGCTTTACCCTTCTTCATCCTTTTTATAGCCTCCTCATATTCTTCTACCGTTATTTCTCCGCCTTCCTCCTTCCTCTTCGTTCTCCCTCGTCTGATCTGCAGCTTCTTCCTCTTGTTCTCTGTATTCTACATTTAGCAGATCTTCATAGAATTCGGTCCATCTATCATTTCTTTCTTCCGGTCTCAAAAGAATCTCTCCGTTTCTATCTTTTATATTTCTAGTTACGGTTTTTGGTTTTCTATACGCCTTCGCCATCTTAAATAGCTTTTTCTCCTTCCCTTCGCCACATCTCTCGTTATTTCTCCCTGCCATTCTCTCCGTCTCCATCTTTTTTACCCTCCTCTTTATTTTCTCTGTCTCATTCCTTGCCTGTACATATTCCTCACTTGCTGCCGCTGTTCTTCTTTTCAGCCACTTCCTCATTTTCCCTGTTTTTTCCTTAATTGCTTTTTTCACTTCTTCGTTCCACCATGGTGTATGTCTCTTCCTAGTACCTCCTACCCATCTTTTACCAAGAGTTTTCTCTGCCACTTCCTTGATGACATCCTGCAAGTCTTCGTTTTCTTCTCCATTCCTTAGGGTTTCCTGCATTTCCCGTTCATAATTTCGTCTCGTTTCTTGTTCTGCCAACTTCTCCACTCTGATCACTGCCCTCTTCTGCTCATTTACTCCTCCCTTCCCTCTTATCTTCATGTCCGCCACCACCAGTCTATGATCCGCATCCAAGGACACTGCCGGAATCACCTTTACATTCTTTACCATCCTTTTATCAGAGACTATCATGTAGTCTATCACCGATTTTTGATCAAATTGTTGCGTTACCTGATTCCATCTATACCTCGTAAAGATATGCGACTCTCTATGCTTGAAAAACGTGTTCATTATTTTTAGATCGTTTCTCACACAAAAATCGATCAACGCCTCTCCCTCTATGTTTCTTGTCTCCTCTCCAAATGGTCCCAATACTCTCTCCTCTCTTTCCCACTCTATCGTTGAAATCTCCCATCAACACGCACCTCTCCCCCCTCCTCCTCCATCCCCACCTCTCCCTCCATCAATTCCATAGATCTAGTTTTTTCTTCCTCTGAGTGCCCCTGTTGTGGTGCATATATATATATATATATATATATATATATATATATATTTATATGTGTATATATATATAATATATATATATATATATATATATATATATATATATATATATATATATATATATATATATATATATTTTAATATATAAAGATATTATATATATATATATTATTTATATATATATATATATATATATATATATACAGGGTTGGCATGAGTGGGCCCGACCCGAAAAAAAACACTTGAAAAAACCCGCTATTTTGCCCACTTGGGTTTTTCCTATTTTTAATTCAGAATAATTGCATGTAAAAATAGTAAAACAAAAATAAAAATGTTATAAATTATACTCTTTTACTTAGTGAAATGTTTATAAGCTCTTTTTTATTTATTTTTTAAAAAAATTATATATATATATTAATATTATATATATATATATATATATATATATATATATATATATATATATATATATATATATATATATTGTATATAATATATATATATATAAGATTTCTATATATATATATAATTTAATTAATATTAACATAAAAGTTATTGCTGAAAAGGAAAGGAAAAATGAAAAAAAACATTTTTCCCCGGGGTTTTCGGGTTTTTAGATGAAAAAACAAACGAAAAAACCCGGGGCCCACTGGTCTTTTCCAAAAAGTTTTTTTTTTTTTTCCCAACCCC
>JABUQX010126743.1:10000-12500 GCA_015478945.1 Trachelipus rathkii | reverse complement strand
CCGCGTATCCTTGCACCTCAAATCCGGATTCACTGAGGCGCAAATGCTTGCACAGATCCCTCCCAAGGCCCTTCTTCTGTAGCGATGAAAGTACCCCTCCTTGGGGGCATCCCCTCCCAGATGTCACAGTGATCATCTCCCCTCCCAGTTCAGCCGTAATACGTCTTGTCCCCAACATTGCTTTTATCCAAGCAATCGTTGAGGGTCCGACGCCCTTGGAGGCGGCGGCATCCTCCATGGTCACATGCATGGTGCTATCAAAAGCACCCTGCACATCCAGGAAAGCACAAACCGCCACCTCCTTGTGATCTAGCGCTCCTTCTATCTTGGATACCAAGCTATCTAGTGCGCCAACTGTTGATCTACCGGACTGGTAGGCCCATTGATTAGGATGGATTTTCTTTTCTATCGAATTTTCCACCCTTATGTGGTAGTCTAGCACCTTTTCCATTGTTTTCAAAAGAAATGATGTAAGACTTATAGGTCGATTGGATCTGGGGTCAGACGTGGACCGTCTCCCCGTCTTGGGGATAAAAACCACCCTTACTTTCCTCCACAGCTGGGGAATGTATCCCAGGGCATAGCTTGCCCTAAACACTCTCACCAGCAGCGGAAGCAGACTCTCCATTCCCTGTTGAAGCAAGGCTGGGAATATGCCATCCCCTCCAGGAGATTTATATGGGCCGAAGGAATTTATTGCCCATTCTACCCTATCAGGGGAGAAGACCCTTCCAGACAGACTTTCCGTCCATCTATTGGGTCTTCTATCATCCCATATATCTACTTCCTCCCCGTCGTCAACTATTACATTGTGCGGAAAGTGAGTGTTTATAAGTTCCACTAAGGTTTCCCTGTGGTCCTTTGTATAACTGCCGTCTTTCTTTAAGAGAAGGCTCGGCCCATTAGATTGGTCCTTTGAGAGCACTTTATGTAGACGCGCAGTTTCAGATTGGCTCTCAATGCTTTCACATAGAGTCTTCCATGATCTTCTTTTGGATTTCCTAAGTTCCTTGTTATAAGCGGTTAGGGCAGTTTTGTATGCTTCCCAATTTTTATCCCGCTTAGCTTTATTGAAGAGTTTCCTGGTTTTAGATCTTAGAGTGGTTAGCTCTTGATTCCACCAGGGGACGCTTCTAGTTATCCCTCTTTTTTTCAGAGGACAACTATTTTCATATGAATCTTGTATAATTGATTGCAGTTGGGTAGTGGATACATCTAGGTCCTGCACATCAAACAGTTCCCCCATATCCTCCACGCGCTGTTTAAGGAGCTCTTTATACAAGTTCCAGTTTGTTAGCTTAGGTATTCTCCGCTCCTCCTCTACTTTCTCTAAAGCTATGATTTCGAACCTGATGTGTCTATGGTCCGAATGAGATACTTCATCAGACACATACCAGTTCGAGATCTGTATACCATAAGTGGCATTTATTAAGGTTAGGTCTAAGACCTCTTGTCTGTTCGATGTGATGAATGTGGGCTTACTGCCCTCATTCACCACATCAATACCATATTGAGTTAAGAATTCTAAAATACACTCACCTCTGTTGTTGATGTCCTTGCTGCCCCACAGGGTGTGATGGGCATTTGCATCGCATCCCAAGATCAGTCCCCTGCGGGTCCGCTGACAGTATTGCACAAGCCTGTGAATTTCTTCCGGAGGTGCTTCATTCGAGTCCCCGCAAAAGTATGCCGAGGCAATTACTGCCTCTTGCACACCCAGCGCGGTTGGCACCTCTACTAGGGCTGCTATTAGATCCCTTGTGGTGAACTCTGGAATGGACAGGGCATTGACCCCACCACCGATGACCACCGCCGCACGAGGCGCGCCATGGTCCCGACAGTAGAGCAGCTTACCCATTCCACTTGGTATTCCTTTGATTGTTCCTTCTCTCACCCATGGCTCCTGTATGAGGGCTATCTGCAGCCTCTCGCATACAAAGGTCCGGACGAGAGCATCAGTTGCTGCCTTTGCGTGGTGCAAGTTAATTTGAAGGCAGCTCAAGTTGTTTTTGTTATCCATTATGCAGCTTTGGATTTGGGGTTCTGACTTGAACCCCTTGCCAAGGCCGATTTTGTTTGGCCTTCTTTCCCACTCTCTGCAGTTTGATTTTTCTTCTTTGGCTGTGAACCAGAGGGTGTTACCTTTCCTTTAAGAGCCAAGGTTTTCCCCTTTTCCTTCGGAGTGTAGTTCTCAGGTGAGGCCGTTTCGCCAGAGGTGGGGAGCCTACTCCCCCCTCGGGTTTCCCGCTCCTCTTCCTGAGTCCAACAGTACCAAATTTATAGCTGAGCAGATGGTTTTGGGCTCTTAGCTTAGTTTCAGAGTGCTGGTCCAGAGAAAGGACGAGGTGCACAGAATCGCCCCTCTCTTCCCTTTTCAAGACCCTCCACTCGTCAGTGTTAAGGCCAAGGTTCTGTGCCTTTACAAAGGTTAGGATCTTGTCGTTCCCATCCCTTGCACTATTCTGGAAGAGACCAGTCAGTACTATGGGTCGGGGGATTT
>JABUQX010126742.1:2500-19268 GCA_015478945.1 Trachelipus rathkii | reverse complement strand
ATATATATATATATATATATATATATATATATATATATATATTATATATATATATATATATATATATATATATATATATATATATATATATATATATATATATATATATATATATATATATATATATATATATATATATATATATATATATATATATATTCGTTAAATATTAATGATAAAGTTAAAAAAATTGTTATTTGAAGTGGATTTGAATGTATTTCCCTTATTTTTAAGTACGGAGATCATTCCTTTAAGAAGCTAAACCATTGCAAACTTAACCTCTCAACGCCCATTTTCTTCATTTAACTTAACAGCATTTCATGATTAATCATGTCGAAAGCTTTGTAAAGTCTAGTTATAATACCATGGAGTAATATTTATTTGCTATGTTTTTGTTTTCTTTGAGTTAAACAAATAACTGCAACGTTCTTTTTCTAAACCAAATTGTGAGTCATTGAGAATATTATTTGTAAAACGTTAATCGATTGAATATTATTTTTTGAAGTATTTTACTAACAGTATTTTGTAATAGCTAACGATCTGTATAATTTTGTGCTAGGGAATAGCTCCATTACTAGGAATCGGGATTTTCTTTAGTGTTTTGAGGACATGTGGGGAAATTCTTGTCAAAAATGATTCGTTGAACAAGTGTTTTAAAGGAGTGACTATTATGTCATCAATAAGTTCAAAGGTATGGTTTAAGATACAATGAGCATCACTTTTATTTTTGGTTTTAGGCCCGCGATTACCTATTCATAGTATGGCACAAAGGTTTCAAATGAGGCTTGACTAGAAGCTTTGATTATCAAGATTTGTTTACTCACGTTTACAAAATACTCATTCAGTACGTCTACGATCTTATTTTGGCTGTTTGTTGATCGTCCATTTATATTTAGTTCGTTTATGGAGTTTTTGTTTGCTCTATTTTTGTTGACTGATTTTTTTTATCAGAATCCATGGTACCTTCTAATCTTTGTTGTAATCTTGAAATTTGTTCGAGTAATATTTCTTCTTTGCCTTTTAAAGAACAGCTTTTAACTGGTTATTATAGTTATTATATACTTGAAATGTTATAATTTTATTTTTATAACTTCGTTCAGTTCTTGTTTTTGGTTGATAGGGTTGGGTATTGCTGATTTTAGCCACGAGGTTTGAATTCTTTTGCTACTTAGTGTTTATTCCCTTTTTATAGAGGAAGATTCGTCGTAGCTTTTACTTAATGTATTTAAGAGAGTGTTGAATTTTTCGTTGATATCGTTAAGTTCGCAAAGTATTAATCAAAAGTCAATTTTACTATTATTTTTTTATGAATGTTAACAATGTTGAAATTTTGACTTTTGTTTACGGCAAATTTTGCAAGACATTAATAATGTTATAACGAATGTTTAACATCCCAATCTATGTTTCCCCAAATATTATCTAATAAGAACAGACTTCTTCTATCTGTAATGTTTTTTAAGAGTTTTGGAAATGTTATATAATTATCATAACTATTAGATATAATTAAGTTTGAAAGTGAGTTGCCACGATTTGCAGTAGTTTCATTTGATAGATCAATGTTAAAATCACCCAAAATTACAACTTTAGAGTTGTAAAAATTTCTTTGAATCACTAATTTGAAAGCATTTATGTTTTAGAAGAGTTTGAAGGTCGTAAACTTCCATTAAAATTTATTGTATTGGTATTTATTTTGTTGTGTGTATATTTGAGAGAGAGAGAGAGAAAGCATTGATGAGTTAGAAGGCGTTTGAGTCAATAAATATAATTAAAAATTTATCAAAAATAATTTATTTTGTGTTCTGTATATTATCTAATAATGAAGCTGGGCGGTTTTAGATTGAAGGAAAACTTTATTCATCCGAGAGAGAGAGAGAGAGAGAGAGAGAGAGAGAGAGAGGAGAGAGAGGGAGAGAAAGAGAGAGAGAGTTGCTAATAAGTGAAACTCTTGAGTTTAAGAGATGTGCAAATGTCACTTTTTAAATAGAAAGAGACAACTTCACCCTGTTTATTTGATAAAAAAAAATGTGTTAAAAATATCCAAGTATAGGATAGAACTTGTCGTATTCATTCAGTCAAGTTTGATGTTTTGGTATACATAGGCACTCCAGAAATGTATTATGATGTATTTTGGCTTCTTATATTTTAAAATATCACGATAGAAGTATTCGGATTCCAATGTGGTGATATTCGTAGAGTGTTATTTCCAATTTCTATCCATGTTCATGGTTTATGTTTATATAATATAAATAGAAAAAATGGATATATAATTTTAAGATCTACTATTATAACGAAAACAATAATATATGGTAAGAATTATAGTAATATTAATATTCTAGCACTATCAAAACTTATTTTAATGAAATAAAATAATAATAAAAATATTCAATTTGTATCAATTATATAATATAATAATCATAATACTAAAATAATAATATAATAACAATAATAATAAAAATAATAATTTTATAAATAATAATATAATAATAATGAATAATAATAATAATAATAAATATAATAATAAATAATTAATAAATAATAATATAATATATATAATAAAATTAATATAAAATAATATAATAATAATTAATAATAATTATAATAATATAATAATTAATAAATAATAATTAATAAGATTATTAATGAATAAATAATAATATAATAATAATGGATAAGACAATGATGATGAAGATGATGATTGATGATGATGATATGATGATGTTATTTGATGATGATGATGATGGCTGCGATGATGATGATGATATGATGATCTGATGGATCTTTTATAAAGATTCATGAGTTTGATTCCGATGAACTCCGACGATGATTTTGTTTTTCGGATTTGATTTGATGCGATGATAATTGATGAATGATAGAATATATGATTAATGATAATTGATAATGATAATGATTTAATGATAATTGATAATATTATTTATTATTATTATATTATTATTATTATTATATTATTATTATTTATTATTATTATTATTGATTCATTATTATTGTATTTAATTATTATTATTATTATTTTATTATATATTTTATTATTATTATTATTATTTATGTATTATATTTTTTAATTTTTATTCATTATTATGATTAATATTATTAATATTATTTATTAATATTATTAATATCTATTATTATTTATTATTTATTATTAATATTAATATTAATATTATTATATTTTTCTCATTGTTAATATAAAAAATTTATTATTATTATTATTATTATTATTATTATTATTATTATTATTATTATAATATATTATTTTATTTTACTTTATTCATTATTATTATATTATTATTTGTTATTCCTACAATTTTTAACCCTTTTATTTGTTTTATTCATTAATTTATATATTAGAAAAATTTGATATTTTTTTTAAGTCCAAAATTACATAGAAATTGCTAGGAGAAAATCATCGATTGAGAAAGGTGAAGGGAGAGTTTTGTGAATATTAAACAAATGACAATAAAAAAGGAGTAAAATTTTTTGTGATAGATTTATTTTTTTTTTTTGAAAAAATTAACAACAATTTTGCAACATTTTTTTTAAAGAATATATTACCTTTTCATTTTCCCTTTTTTTTTTGAAAAAAATCTCCTTTGAAATTTCTCTTTAAAAATATTTACTCCCTGAAAGAAAAAATCAGACTAGGAATAAAGACCCTTTAAATATTTAATTTTTTTGAATGAGATAGAAATGAGGAATCCTAATTGACAAAAATTTGTGAACTACACAGTGTTAGAGAATATTGATCTTGTGTCTTGCTTATAGAATTCTATTAAACATGGGTTTCATCGTAAATAATAAATCAGATTGTGAAAAAGCTAACAATTTCTCAACCATCACTTCAATCCTTGAATTCTTGAATTCCTATTGCATTATTTAGACGTTCCTGATGTTCTTTAAGGTATAAGTCATGTACATCTTGCAGCTTGAAGAATAACTGTTAAAAGGTGTTTGGTTATTCTGCACCATGGTTCTGGATATTCCAAAACCACGTGAAAGATTTCGTGCAAGTTTTTTTCTTCTCATATATTCTGCTTGCTTTGGTCATTTTAGTTTAAAAAACGATCGGCAAATGGTCTGGTGACTCGGCTCAGCTCTTCTCAGCTCGGCTGACTAACCCTCTTCTTGGAAACGTTAGACAAAGCACTGTATAACTTTGTTTTATAGATGGCTACTTAATATGGACAAAGCATGTCCATACCTTCTGACTAAGAAGAATAAAGCAACACTGAAAATGACTTTCCTTCCTTGCTCTTTTAGTAAATTAAATAAAACATATTTCAAGAATACTAAAGTTTATATGTATGATATGTATGTGTATATATATATATATATTATATATATATATATAATATATATATATATATATATATATATATATATATATATATATATATATATATATATATATATATATATATATATATATAAATAAATTTAATATATTTATAGTTATAGTATATATATTTTATATATATATATATATACGAATAGATATATCATATATATATATAATATTATATCATAATAGGCTATATATATATATATATATTGAGAATAAATTTATTGAAATTTATTGGTTAAATTGTTTGCAGTTTTTCTATATTAATATAGATAATTATATATATATATATAATATATATATTATAATATATTATATATATATATATATTATAATATGATATATAATATAATTATATGATATAGTATATATATATATATTATATATATATATATATATATATATAGTATATATATATTATAATATATAATATATATTTATATATATATATATATTATATTATATAATTATATAATATAATATTATATATATATATGTATATATATATATATTATTATATATATTAGATATATTATATATATATAAATTATATATCTATAGAAACACAAAACTCCATTCTTTATTCTACATTGTAAATTAACATTTTAGAAACCGAATAAATTTAGATGTAATTAATATATTTATATATATATTATATAATAATTATATATATATGTATATGATTATAATTATATATATATATATCTATTATATTGATAGATAGATTAATATATGGGAGGGAAAGTAGAGTATTGTCCTGAAGCAGCGAGATTAGCCCCGTTATGTATTATTATGATGTGTGGGATACATCTCGTGCGGCACTCCAGGCCCAATGTTCGCCACTCTTGCATTCAGTATGCCACATTATTTCTTACACTGGAGTATCAGTCTCTCCTTTTATCACGCAACCGTAAGCACACAATAAAGACACACCTTATATGTATATAATATTATATATATATATAAATTATATATATATATATATATTATATAGTATATATATAATATAATACAGATATATATATATATATATATATATATATATAGTATGTCAATGGTGAGAAGGAGAGTTTCAACAACGTTTCCCTTCGAAGCCGTAATAAGGCAACTAAAGAGGAATCCCTGGGTTTGTGTGTGGTGAGAGAGGTGAGAGAGTGAGAAATATCAGCAGCGTATGTTCTGTTCTTAAAAGCGAACTGAAAAACGATGTAGTAGATGAGTTAAGCAGGGGGTTTTCCCAAAGTGGGTGCCGCGGCACCTGGAGGTGCCGCCAGCAGTCCAAGGGTCCGGCACATTTTTTCAATTTCACTATAATTTTGAAACATAAACGATGCATTGGTGTCACATTTACAGACAGTACTTTTATTCAAAATTACTATGTCGAGTTTGGTTGCTAAGATTGGAATACCTTTCTGACAAATTTCGAAAAACTAGATCGAAAACCAACTCATCGCTTAAAAGGGAAGGATGGAGCACCATTGAAACCAAATAAAAGGTTATGCGCAAATTTTTTTTTTTGAAGCGTGTGTTAAGATCAGAGACATCTCCACTTTCCTCGGCTTGCAAGAATTTGACAAACCATGAGATTCAGCGTTTCAACTGAGCTTCCTCTAAATTATTCTGGCCCCACTGGAAGTTTGGAAAAGACATTGTTGAATATTTCCCGATAAGTATGATTCTAGGATGTTACACAGCTGATGACAGACCGTTTCGCGTGCGACCCGTAACGTTAAACCTACTGCGCGTTGACAAATGAGGTTTTTCAAATCTTGCTGGACATCAGAGAAGACAACACTTTGAAACTTAAATACCACAAAGGGGGCCAAGAAGAGTTCTGGATGCAAGTGCATGCAGAAAACAATGCTGTTTGCAAGATTGCATTAAAAAGACTTGTGCGTTTTAATTCCACTGTATCTTATGTGAGTCTGCTTCTTCAAGCGTGATGCTTACATTTAAAAAAAATAAAAACAGGAGTAAGACTTCAGCGGTCAAATGCATGATTTAAGCGTAAAATTGACAAAACTTCCCATAAACTTAAGAAAATAATAAAAAATCTCATTAACAAACAGTTTTCAATTCTTCAAATTAAAGGTAATTATGAGCATTAAATTTGGCATTGCTGTTCTTGTGTTCTTAAGAACCTCACTGACTAAGGTAGTCCATAACCAATTAAGAGTAGAGTGTGCCGCGGAATTACTTTTACACAAGAAGGGTGCCTGTGTGAAAAAGTTTGGGAACCCTGCAAGTTAAGAACCGTTACCACTATTTTGACCTAGAAAATTCGTGTGATGCTTCGAATCTGGTAACGACCATTTATTCTTTCGCGAAACCCTATGAAAAACATCTGGGAACATGGAATGTTAGAGAACCATATGTGACGAAAAGAAGAGGCAGGGATTGATGCATGTATTTCAGAACGTATATTTCAATTGCGTCTTGCTGTGGACTGAATACAAAGAGAATGGAAGGCGAGGAGACCGAGATGCTGTAGGGTGAAATTGCGTGTTGCTGGAGTGGAGAGGCAATGAAATGTGCGGACAAATAAGAAGTTGTGATTTGATGACTTTGACTTGTGCACAGGCTATGAGTGGTTCGTTTCTAGGAATACGTGAGAATGATTAATAAGTTAAGATTTAAATTTTAAGCTCTTGGTTGTAGTATTATGGACAATCTGAAGAGTGATATTGAGGAGATATTAAATTTTCTGGAAAGAGTTTGAATGATTATTTTTGCAGGGGTTAAAGGGACTTAAGATGATTTGCTGTTCGATTTTAATGATTGATATGATCAAAAGATTTATATGAGTTAAGGAGTCTATGAAGCGTAAACAGGTGCTTTTTGAGTCTGCACCATGAACAAATGGTGAAAGTTAGATTGGTGATGATTTCTTTAGAGAGAGAGGGAATGTATTATATATTACTATATATATATAATTAATATATATATATTATTATAACTATATATATATATATATAATATATATATATATATATTATATATTATATATATATAAATATATAATATATATATAGTAGATATATATATTGTTGAAATGATCAAGGATTGTGATTGCCCGATATGGAAGTTGTTTAACAAAGATGTTTGTTGAAAGGTATAGTTCCCGAAGGATTGGAGGGGTGAATTAATAGTATTCTTATATAAAAGTAAGGGAGAATAATGGGAACTGTAGAAACTATACTGAAATCATTTTTTTGAGTGCTGTGGGGAAGATATATGCTGATTTTTTTATTGTAAGAGTGCGTCCAGTGGCTGAAAGGCTGATTGTTGAAAAACAAGGTGCATTTAGAAGTGGTTGAGGATGTGTAGATCAAATTTTTACTCTGAAGCAAACGAGTGAGAAAATAAGAGAGAAGAAGATCAAGTTGTATCAATGTTTTATGGACTTGCAGCATACGCATGACGGGATTAATAGTGCAGCTATTTGGAGGTGTTCTGATATATGATCTTAATTGGAAGCGGTTCTGAAGAAGGAAATAAAAAATTATGGTGATGTCGTTCGGTGAAGCGTGTGTAAGAATAGACGGAGTGGAGAGTGATTGCTTTAATATTAATAATGGAGGAGTGAGACTGGGATGTGCTATGTTTCTTTGTATAGTTGATTTGTTTTTGGAATAGGTTATGAAAGAATTAAAGTAGGGATGGTAGGAAAGGGTGTTAAATCGGTAATTGTTACCCAGAGGGTTGTCACCCCCGATTTTTATGAAATCACAGGATATCTGAAAAAATTATGAATAAAGAATAGTGAAAACGATAATTGTCGTCGCACTCCTTAGGAAAAAAAGTTACACCCTCTCAAAGTTGTAAAAAACCCCATAGGATTTGTTATTAAAAAAAAAAACCAAAATTTTTTTTTTGAAAATTTGTATATATACTCTAAAAAAAATAAATAATGAAGAATAGTGAAAACCAAAATCGGTAGCTCTCTTAGGAAAAAAGTTACAGCCTCTGAAAGTTTAAAATTTTCCCATAGACTTTCTTATAATAAAAATATGTTGGCTCGTGCGCGTTTTAAGGGCCATCCTAGTGTTCAGGTCTGGATGAAATTTGTGTCATTCTACATAGATTCTCTCATGTGTATACCTAAAACAAAACTTATCATAACTCTGATTAGAGCGGCCATTGAAAATGAGACCTAAACTGGATCGATCAAATTGAAAGTCTATGGGATTTTTAACAACTTTTGAGAGCTGTAACTTTTTTCCTGAAGAGAGCGACAATGTACGCGTTTCACATTCTTCATACTTATTTTTCTTAGAGCTATTATCTGTGATTTTCATAAAAATCGGGGTGACAACCCTCTGGGTAACAATTACCGTTAAATCTATTTATAATAGAAGAGAGTGTATGATGCTCTGCTTATTGTGCGCAGATGATTTGGTTTTTGTGTGGCGAAGTTGAAGAAAGTTTGAAAGGATTGGTAGAAAGGTTTGGCAGCGTTTGTAAAAGGAGAGGTTTGAAAGTAAATGCAGATAAGAGTAAGGTGATTGATGGTGGTGGATGAAGGGAGTTTTCAGTGTGAAATCCTGCTGGAGGGCAAGCAATTGGAACAAGTATCTTAGTTTAAAAATTTAGGCTATATGTTGGATGAAAATGGAACGGATGATGTAGAGGTTAGTGAGAATACTATAAGTAGTAGGAGGGTGGTCTATGCACTTAAATCTTTGGTGAATTCAAAGGAACTAAGTCTTTAGTCAGCTAGTGTTCTGTTACCTGTGTTTTTATTGTATATTATTGAAACTATGGTGCGGATTAAGAGGTATAAGATCTATGGCGCAATCTGTTCAGATGAATTAACTTAAAGAGATGTTAGGTGTGAGCAAAAATTAAAAAATTAGGGAATGAGTGTGTTAATTTAGGGGCTGTTGTGGTGTGAAGAAAGTTGTGAATGACGAGAATAAATGATGAGTATATATAAGATGTGTTTGTGATTATGGAAAGGAAAGATGATAGTCGGCTGGTTAAGCCAATGTATAGAGTAAAGAGGTAAGTGAATTGAAAATCGACCGATTTTGTGACCTAAGAAAAAATGTATTAAGTCAGCAAAAGTGTGTTTGATGGAACGGATGAATTTGGTTCAACCACGAGAGAATAAACATATTTGGAGGAGCTGAAAAGGTTTTATGTGAGGGAGCTGATTTCGTGGATCTGCCCCAGGGGATTGAGCCCCTGACATGAAAAGAGTTTCAAATATGAAGATACAAGGAGAAGGATTGAGAAAAGAGAAAGGAAGCGAAAGAATTATATCTATATAATATATATATATATATATATATATAATATATGATATATATAATATATATATATATATATATTAGATATATATAGATCATATATATATATTATATAATTATATACTACAAATAAATGTTATATTATATTATATGTATTATATATATATATTATATATTATATATATATATCATAATATATATTATATATAATATATAATATATATATTATACTATATTATATTATCAGTGGCGCTTTTTGGGGGTAGGCAGAATAGG
This sequence comes from Trachelipus rathkii, assembly GCA_015478945.1. Classification (NCBI taxonomy): domain Eukaryota; kingdom Metazoa; phylum Arthropoda; class Malacostraca; order Isopoda; family Trachelipodidae; genus Trachelipus; species Trachelipus rathkii. Next base: position 9,383 of record JABUQX010126742.1, on the reverse strand, counting down.
CAACGCCTACTTGCCTTAGTGAGCCCAAAAAAAAAATATTAAAAAGTCAGCATATTGATATATATATTTTATATATATATATATATAAATATATATATATATATATATATATTATATATATAATATATATATATAATTATATATAATATAATTATTTATATATATAATATAAAGTATATATATACTGATATATATATATATTATTATATATGATATTATATATTATATAATTATATATATATATATATAATATAATATATATATTATATATATATTATATTATTATATATATTTTTATATATATCATTATATATATATATTTATAATATATTATATATATATATATATATAGTATATATATATATATATTATATATATATATATATATATCATAATGATTTCTTAGAAAGGCTAGCTTTAAGATGCCGCCCTTCAATTTCTACTCGATTCCTTTTTTAGTAGTAGCGATCGGTGGCAAAAATTTTTGCGGTTTTAATAAAAAAAAAAAAAACTTTTTCCCCTTCTTTGAGGTGGTATTTTTTATTTTTCAAAAAAAAATAGTTCCCTATTTCTCTAAGGTCAGGCAACTTTGGATGGCCTTACGAACTCAAGTACCAGTTCAGTTTTTTTAAACTAATTCCCATTTAAAATCTTCATAGCAAGAAATAATAATATTATTATACCAAAATTATATTATTAACTAATTATTACTTTCTGCTAACTTGAGTCATTCTTATGACCGGGAGCTTATTAATTCATGAATTTCATTATAAAAGCCATTGACTCAACCAGAGTCTGAGAAACGCGCTGGTCAGGAATTCTTCCTTCGGCTACTGTGTTTACAGCTTGCCTCTCGCAAACCAGTAGCTCCAAAAACTACGCTTTTTCATATTATTTATTATATAGTAATTTATTACTGTTTTGTATGCTTTTAATTAAATGAGACCGTTAGTCTTATACCATACGGCGGATATGGGGAATCGATCTATTTAAGTTTAATTTAAAAATACTATCTTGTTTCGAGTGTTGACGGCCTATTGAAATTTCAATATGTTAGAGATATTGTGCAGATAATCAGTGAGTGATTCATATATCGAAACCATTCCTTCTCTTGCATTGTTTGCTAACATATATATTACATATAGATAATATATATATAATATATATATATATATAATCATATATAATATATATAATATATATATAATTATGTATATATAATATATATATACTATATATAGTATATATTATATATATATTATTATATATATTATATATATATAATAAATGATGATAATATATATATAGATTATATATATAAAATATATATATATTATATATATATATATATATATATATATATATATATATATATATATATAATATATATAGATATTATATATATTTATTATATATATATATATATATAATTATATAGATATTAATATATATTATAATATATATATTAGATAAATATAAATTATATATATATATATATTATATATATTATTTATTATATATATATAGATATATAGTATAGTATATATATATATATATATATATATATAATATATATTATTTAAACTTAAAGAATAAACCTTCTTAAATATTTATAGAAATTTAAGCCCTTATTCTGGTTACTTTATAAGAAAACTTAATCAACTTGCACAAAATTATTTATTCACTTGCAAAACAAAACGTATAAAACATTTTTAAATTAAACTTTATTATTTCAACTTTTCAAATTAGATAAAGTAAGCATTTTCCATTCTAAATGAATACGACGTTTCGCTCTGTATGTTCGGAGCCTTTCAGGGATGAATCTATACGAGAGCAAGAAACAGAAGAATCAAAAATTAGACTGACTATAATTTTGGAGTTGGTTGGTTACTGTTATTATTTTTTGTAGAAATACGTGTCGTTTCATTAAAACTGTTTGACATCGTGGGTGCATCCAATTCTCGCTGTCGCCCTGATTGTTGTTATGATTATTCCATTTTTAATACACGAATTGATTCAACTTGCTTCTTAAACTAATATCTGAAATGTTGAAAATTTGATTTGCATTATTTATATTGATGGAATGGTTATAGTTGGTTCTATGAGAAGTAAGAGCAGAGTTTAATTCGTCGGACTCTAGATCTTGTTTATGTTGTTTTATCCGTCTTTCAAAATCGTTTGTTTCGCCGAAATCATCCAGGGGTGCATCTGTGCATGGTATGCGTATACAGCATTTCATTGAGGTCGGGGCTTTTAACTTTTGGGGGAGGAAAACTTTTTTTAGGGGAAGGTGTTAGTTGAGTGAAATGGATGTTTTTTGGAAAGAGATTTTTTATCTGGTCCGTGGGCGAAATTGGCAGGTAAGTAGGATCTGGAGTGTGGGGGGTTGGCTTGTTGTTGATTGTAGACATTTTGTGTTGGCCTTTCTTAGACTGAGACTAGATGGTACCGAGGTAGACGTAATTTGTTGAAAGTTGGAGACAAAGGAATGGCTGAATTCTGTTTTGAGGAAGGGGGGACGAGCATATACGTAGAGCCGGAGAAGTAAGAAGAGAGGGTAGCTACATTTAGTGTAAGTAGGAGGTTTGATGTGAACCAATGAGTGTAGTGGGGTGGAAAGCTTAGGTTTTCCTGTAAATAGAAAAAATATAGAGTTATGATGTGTTCCTATGATTATTAGTGGTCGAGGAAAGAGTTTGTGTCTTTGAGCTGTTCTCATGGTGAATTGTATATACTATTAATGCTGTTTAATGTATTCTACTAAGTCCAATGGGTTTGTGTGTTGTAGGATGCTGCAATATATCGTCGGACGTATTCCTGTGCCAATTGTATGGAGCAGGAGGGTGAGGAGGAGAATAATGTGTTCTTATGAGCTCCATGATAAGTTACTGAGTATGGGGGGAAAGGGGGGAGCCCATGCTGAGTCCCGGATTTTTGTTTGAAATATTGAGTGTTGAAGTGAAAAAAGTTGTGTTCTAGAGAAAGGAGTATTAATTGTTTTAGAAAAATGAAAGGATACGGGGAAATATAATTTGATTTTCGGCAATGTAACGTTCCAGTAGGGATATGGTGAGAGGAACTGGGACAGAGGTGAATAGGGATTTGACATCAAAACTGACTAATCTATGTAAAGAGGGATTAATATGATTAATTTTATATATAAAATCTTCTGTATTTTTTATGTGGGAGGGAGAGATTGTGCCTAATAGTGTTTTTAGTTGGTTAGCGATCCATTTTGAAAGTCTGTAAGTTGGACTGTTTATGTGGGATTATGGGGACAAGGGGGGTGTGTAGTTTATGAGAATTTTGGGATCCATAGAACTGTGAAAGGAACGCAGTAAGATGCTTTCCCGCTTCCCCATTACTCAGTACTTATCTGAGTCACTAAGAAACTTATTACAGTCCTCCCTCACCCCTCCTCCTCCCATACAATTGCAGAGATACGTCGACGATATATTTGCAGCCATCCATCCCTACACACACAAACCCTCTTGACATTCCTAGATTACATAACAGCAATAGTAATTATACAATTCACCATTTACAGGTCTCAAAACCAACAACTCCCTTTCCTAGCACACACTTTAATATAGGAACACATTCACTTACTTTTTGCTTATTTACAGAAAACAACTTCCACTCCCAAGTACCACTCATTGGTCTCATCACATCCAGCTTACCACTACAATCTAAGCTATTTACCTCTCTTCCGTATTCCTCCGGCTCTTACATGATATGCCTCTCCCCCTTCCTCAAACAGAATTCAGCTTCCTGTTCTCACTTTCAAACCATGAATTACTCTTACCTCGAGTACATCATAGTCTCAGCTCTTAAGAAAGCCCATAACACCCACATTCACATCAAACAAGCAACCAAACCCCCCACACCCTTCCTCAGATTCCTACTTACCTGTCCCCAATTTCCCACGGACCAGATAAAAAATCTCCTTCCAAAAAAAACATCCATTTCACTCAATCTAACACCTTCCCCCTAACAAAAGTTTCCTCCCCCCAAAGAGTTAAAAAGCCCCGCACCCTCATGATGCGTTATACCGCATTACCATGCACAGATTGCAAACCTGGGCATACTTCGGGCGCGAAACAACCGATTTTGAAAGCGGAATAAACAACTAAACAAAGATCTAGAGTCCGACGGAAGTAACTCTGCTCTTACTTCTCATAGAACCCAAACTTATAACCATATCCATCATATAAAATAAGCAAATCAAATTTCCAACACTTCGATATTAGTATAAGAAAGCAAATTGAATCATTCTGTATTACAAATTGGAATAATTATAAAAAACAACAGGGCGAAGCGAAGATGAACACGATTCAATTAATGAAAGGCACGTATTTCTACAAAAAAAAATAATAACAGTAACCAACCAACTCCAAAATTCATAGTCAGTCTAATTGTTTGATTCTTTCTGTTCTTGCTTCTCATAATCCATCACCGAAGATGGCCTCCCGAAGTAGAGGCGAAACTATAGTATTATATCCAACAATGATTAAATTTACATTGATCTAATACATGTTTGGTAGATAACATAAGTTTAATTAAACAATGTTTACAAAAAGTTGTTTACATGAATAAAAATTGTGCAAGGGATTAAGGTTTTTTATTAAAGTAGACAGAAATAAGGCACTAAATTTCTAATATTATAAAGAGGTTTATTTCTTTAATTATTGAAAATACCAAATAACAATGCCCGTTTCAACCTACGAACCAATGTTACTTAGATTACCCTTACGAAGAAAATTATTAAGTTTCGACAACAAATGATATCAGACAAAATATTAAACAACAGACTAATTCTACGGGACAGTGTCAAAAATACTTAATAATTCCAAATACTTTAAAACCCTAGAAACTTAAAGACTGATACATCAGACCCCTTCCGATATATATATATATAGAAATTTATATATCATCGAGATAACAACGGTTGAGGATTGAATATTAGAATTGCCTTCGAAACAATGTTAACCATCCTTTCAAAAAAAATTCAAACGCATTGGCTATTCAGAAATATCCGAAGTTCTCTCCAACAATTCACTGATCTTATTGACTTCGCTCACACGAAAAAACATCGATTGATAAATCAAAAAAATCAACAACTGAATAGAAAAAATTTATATCACTTTACAACAAAAGCCCATGGACAAAAAATTCTCAACCTGACATTATTAATAACAAATCAGATTATATCCTTAACGAAGAAGAAAAAGTGCTATTAGGTTATGGCATATCTTTTGCGCTACATTATAACGAACCAATTAACAAATTTTTCATCGACTTTGATAAATGGGCAAAGATTGACGCGGACGGATCCTGCAATAATGAATTCCTAAAAGGTTTACTAACCTCATCTGTCTACCACAACTCAAAAATACGTAAATTCCCACAAAAGTTTTACTCTGCCCTCTCATCTCTTAGGAAAAATAACAGCATAGTCATCAGCAGAGCGGACAAAGGAAATAGTATCGTAATTCTGAACAAAACGGATTACCTAACCAAATGCAATGATCTATTAAAAGATCAAAACACTTATACCACCCTTACTAAAAATCCTTTAAAAAATTCTCAATTGGCATTTAATAAATCTTTAAAAACTATTCTGATACAGCATCCGGATTTATACAATTCCCTAAATTCTTACATGCCTTCCCTTTCACAGTTCTATGGAGTCCCCAAAATTCATAAACTAAACACCCCCCTTCGCCCCATAATCTCCAACAAAAACAGTCCAACTTACAGACTCAAAATGGATCGCTAACCAACTAAAAACACTATTAAGCACAATCTCTCCCTCCCACATAAAAAAATAAAAAAATTTATATATAAAAATTAATCATAATTAATCCCTCTTCACATAGCATTAGTCGATTTTGATGTCAAATCCCTATCACCTTCTCAGTCCAGTCCCTCTCACCAAATATCCCTACTGGAACGTTACATTGCGAAAAATCAAAAATTTATCGTACCCTATCCTTTTCTTTTCCGAAAAACAATTAATACTCCTTCTCTAGAACACAACTTTGTCACTTCAACACTCAGATTTCAAACAAAAATCCGGATCAGCATGGTCCCCTTCTTTACCCCATACTCAGATAACTTATCATGGAGCTATAAAACATTATTAATCCCCTCACCCCCTCCTCCCCATACAATTGGCACACGATACGTACGACCGAGTATATTTGCAGCCATCCCTACACACAAAAACCTCTTGACATTCTAGAATCATAAAACATGTAATAGTTAATATTACAATTCACCGATTTAACAGTCTCAAAAAACAAATTCCCTTCCTAGACCACACATAGATATCATGGAAACATCCTACTTACTTTTTTCTATTTAACAGTAACCAATCTCCACATCCCAAATCCACGTCTATTGTTCTCATCACCGATATCCTACTTACACTAATTGCTACCCTCTCTTCCTGGCATTCATCCGGCTCTCGCTTTATCTCCCCCCTCCTCAAAACAGTAATTTCAGCCTTCCTTTATCTCCACTTTCAACAAATTACTTTACCCTCGGTACATCATAGTTTCAGCTCTAAAAAAGGCCAAACACAAATTCTACAATACAAAACAACCAAAACCCCACCACCTCCAGATTCCACCTGTTCCCCAATTTCCCACGGACCAGATAAAAAATCTCCTTCCAAAAAACATCCATTTCACTTCAACTCTACACCTCCCCCTAAAAAGTTGTTCATCCCCCAAAAGTTTAAAAAGCCCCGATCATTGAATGCGTATACGGCATAACATGCACAGATTGCAACCTGCATATTTCGCGAACAAACGATTTTGAAAGACGGATAAAACAACATAAAGATCTAGAGTCCGACGAATTAAACTCTGCTCTTACT
>JABUQX010126741.1:0-10000 GCA_015478945.1 Trachelipus rathkii | reverse complement strand
AGTCTGTTTCTCTTTTCATCATATATTAGCCCAGCATTACTAAATACTCTCTCACTTGGAACACAAGTTGAAGGACAGGCCAGTATTTCCTGTGTTTACTTATAAGGGTGAACATTTTGCTTAACTTTCCACCAGCTGATAGGATCATCATTTACATCTAGTCGTTTCTCTTGGTGATAGTTTTCAATCATTTGCACTACATCTTTTGGCAATGCGTGTATTTCTTTATCACTGCTGGACTGTAGAAATTCTTCCATTGAATCTGTTATTGATTTACTTGTGGGAGGTGTTGGTTTTGTAGATTTCGTTTTTTTTTTCCTTTTAATGGGTGGCGAATTAATAGACTGTTCGGATTGAAGTTTTTCAACTGCAACACAAAGTGACGATTTAGCTTGTTCTAATATTGTGTTACAAAAAATCTTGCCTTTATAACGGGGATCTAAGTAAGTTGCAATAGTATGAAGATCATTAATTTCCACAGAACAAAAGCGTTTTTCTTGCTCTAGTTGTATTACATCTTTCATTTTTTTAAACCGTCATCATTTTCATTTGAAAATAGTTCAACAGACAGAAGCTGTAGAGGCGATGATTTTTTTTGGTAATTTCTTCAAATGGTTTCAATAGCTTAATGCAGTGTGATATGATGTCATTTTCCACATTAGTAAGAATGTTAACTTTGGAATACGAACTGGCGCACAAAGCAAGAGGTTCTTTGAGCAATACCATTCTTTCCATCTGTTGACTCAAATTATTATGAATTTCATGCTGTCAGATCATGAGTTATCATTACACAGTTGAGTCGAGTCCCATGTCTCTCATTTAAAATTTGCGTTCAGATTCATCTTAAGTATTTTTATAATAAAATTCTTTATCAAATCTCGACAATAAATATCCGCGCAACATCCGCAGGGCAAAGCGCAGATGCGGATCTTTAATAATGTGCGGATGCTCCGCGGATGCGGATGTTACCTGTATCACTAATATATATATATATATATATATATATATATATATATATATATATATATATATATATATATATATATATATATATATATATATATATATATATATATATATATTAAATAAGTTTTTATTTTATTTAATTTAAAAAAAATTAATTTTTTTTATTTTTTTTTGTTTCACTATATTTATTGCAAACTGGCAACTCTATTTATGAGAAGTGTTGCCAATTTTGGGAGGAGTCATTTTATGACGTTTTCAGTTTTCGAGAGGAGGCCTTGTGGAAAAATCCTCAAAATAGACAAAATAAGAATACGGTTTCTTTTACGTTGCCATGACAACCAGTGTTTTGAAAGCATTATAATTACGCTTTCTTGGAGGCACAAATTGAAATTCCTCCAGTCAATGATCCTTATGAAAAATAATGTTTCGGAAGAAAATAAATGATTTTTAATGTAAAATTGGCGTCATTGTGAAACATTTTAAACATTATTTTAATAGTAATAAATAGTAATTTGAATTATTTTCTTACATTAGTTGTTTATATATATATATATATATATATATTTTATATATATATATATATATATATATATATATATATATATATATATATATATATATATATATATATATATATATATATATATATATATATATATATATAGATATACTAAAACTGGTTTTTAAAGACGCAAAATGTGTGGTATCAGTAAAAGGTATCGGCAAAATTTTACTGATACTGATACTACTTCTCTCAAAATTTCTGATACCGATACCTCAAAAATCGACCGATACCTATACCATGGTATAGGTGCATCACTCATCTTGATGGAAATCGTTTTCTTTCCAAATTTGAAAGGAAAAAGAATCCGAAGAAGTGACTCTGAGAGAAGTCCGCAACTCTTACACTTTGAACCCCCAGGAAGGCTGTAAGCATCTTTCTTTAAAGTTGTTCAGACTTACGGACACCCTTCCTGAGGAGTGGGTATGATTTCTTTACTGACCAAGTTTTTATGAAGGATTTTCTGTGTTTGTCTTTTTTTAAGATACTTTTAAAAAGAATTTGTGAAGTTAATGTTGAAATTTAATTTTTTTGTTTGTCATTGCTTTATAATAATAATAATAATAATAATAATAATAATAATAATAATAATAATAATAATAATCTGTCCCTTGATTCCCTAAAATTGGTGATAAGGTGCACCAAAGTGCATATAATAATAATAATAATAATAATAATAATAATAATAATAATAATAATAATAATAATAATAATAATAATTAGCTGTCCATTGGTTCCCCAGAACTAGTGGTATGGTGCACAAAAATGCACCAGATCTCCGAGGCATGCATGAGCATTTCTGGGGCATAAATAAGTGGTAGTGGGACCTCAACCCATCTATCACTTTCCTTTAAGTTGCTTCTTAAGGCAAGCATAACGTGCGTTGTTGAAATTCTTTCTCCCTATACACATATAATAATAATAATAATAATAATAATAATAATAATAATAATAATAATAATAATAATAATAATAATAATAATAATTTTGTGTTATCTTCTTAGAGAGCTAAGGAAGAGAGAGAGGTTTCAATCCAAGGTATTCAAATTCAACAAGGTCATCAGTTAAAACCACTATTGTCAAGAAACCATTCTTCAACAAAGCAGTTTTGTGATAAGTGTTGTCATGTAATATGGAGTGTTCTTCATGTAACATATTGTTGTTGCTGTGAGTAAATTTGAATTTTCTTTTATTTTTTTCTAATAAGCATATTAATTAAGAACCCTTTCGGGAATTAAAGTATATCTGCTCATTACAGTTCTTCACTCACTACTCTCCATCTAAGAAGGTATTCTCGATAATCACCAGTATATTGATATTCAAGAAAACATAGTTATCTATTTTAAATGCCTTCTCCCGGAGTCTTTTAATATCTTTGTTCATCTAGGCCTCTCAGGAGTTTTATTTTTCTTTATTCTTCTGAAAACCATGTATCGGTTATGTTTGTTATACTATAGTGCACCACTGATTAAGCTGGAGCCGTGGAAAACAGCAGTGATATAATTGCCTAAGGCAAGTGAAGACGGCTCCGGTTTGTGGTTTATTTACAAGATATTTACAGTTTAATTAAAATCAATCCTAAACTGAGAACAAAAATACATGGAAGTCCATCTGTAGTACATACATAGTTAAAATAAGTGATAAGAAAATAAACTGTTTGGGGATCTAACCATCCAAAAGGTTTTGGGGGAGGCTTGCCCAACAAAAAAAAATTTTCCAGACAATTCACTTCTAAAAATCTTAATATTTTTAAACTCCCCCTAAATGCCACTGTATTTAAAAGGCTTTAATTTTCTAATTTCATTTCTAATATATGGAATGAAAACTTTGGGGATTTAGATCTTTAAAGGCGACCGCCTTGTACATACATAGTTTTAAATAAGTATAAGAAAATAAAAAACGGACATTTAAATATAAAATATATGGGTTTGAAAAAGTGCTCCACTTTCATGAATACTCTCTTCTTTAAAAATTCCCAAAAACAATTTAGGCCCTTATATAAAAGTATCCATTTTTCCAAATGAGGTCCTGGACCTGCTCTAACCATAAGCCTTCAAAAAGTTAAATATCCACCAGTTTAACAATATGAGTTTCATATCACTAGATTGCGGTAGCATAGTACCTTAAATTTTTTTATTTTTCCTTTATTGTAACTGTAAAAACACAAAATATAATATATCGTAGGCTAAAAATGCTATTTTAACCCCAGAAACCCTTAATTAAAAAAGTATGAAATAAATCAAATCGAAATTTCAAAAACAAACAATCATATGCTTAGCTAGTATAGAAAAAAGAATGAAAATACAAATTTCTACACAAGATTTTGTGCCTATAGCTATGCAAAGCACCTTTCTCCCTGTTCAATGCACACCTTATTTATAAATGTTTTAGAAATACGTTTTAATTAAGGAAAGTCAAAGAAAATTACCCGAGACCTCATCTTCAAAAAATTACAATTATACAGAATCCCCATGAAATGACATGTCCCCAAGTCTTTTTTGCCCAGAAATATTTTTTAAATTTTAAAGGGAAAAAAGTCTATTAATAAAATCTATTGCTATGATATTCATTTTTCTTTGATTAAAAAGTTTTCCTAATGAGCATTGAACTCCAAATCTTTTTTTCTATTGGGCGTCTATGCTACCCCTCGTCCAAGATTGTTTGATGCAAAATAAGAAAATATTACCTTGGTTCCAATTAAAGATTATTGTCAAATCCTAGATATGTGGAAGTGTAACATTCATTTTAACGCCATTACCGGTATTGTAAATTTTAAAATTTAAAGGACTCAAAAAATGATTCAAATATTATTTTCTTCAAGAAAATTTTTTTTATAAATTATAATATTGTTTATCAGTCGACAATCTCATTTTTAAACATTGGAAACACAGTGTTGTTCGGCAATCCACTGCACCTACCGATATGTTTTCTAAAAATAATTTTCTGTTCATATGTCATAAACGTGAAGTTTTACATGTTTGTAAAAATATTATTTTATGGGGCTCCTGAGGTTGTCTTCATTTTCAATTTCTTCTTAATTACAACATATTTCTCACATTTTCAGTATGTTTCATTGAAATCAGGAAAAAGCGTTAGGATTAACAAGGATCTATTTAGGCCCTTACGTTTTTTCACGACTCCCCCCTCAGTTTTGAATTTGTTTTTTGTTTTTTTTTAATATATTTTCTAGCTTATGATTCCTAACAATATTAATATGAAACAAACACACTTTGAATTCAAACACAATCTTGGACCTTTTCAGTTTTACGACTGCATCAGGTTTTTTTAAATTTTTTTTTTTTTGTTGAATATAGTTGCTTAGTATATGATTTGGCTAACAATGAAAGTTTAGTCAGGTAAATGGACATGCTTCAAAAAGTTCCAAAATATTTTAAAATAATTTTTTTTTTTAAAAATAAATTTTATAGTCAATTATTTTTGTTTTTATTTTTTTTTTGGGTCTAATTTTTTTTCAAAACTAAAGAATACCCAAGGGTAATATACAAGGAAAAAAGAATGGCAGGGAGTTTGCAAAAACTGTAGCCGGCCTGTCCCGGGGGAACTACAGGGTTAGACTATTTTCCCCCCCCCCCCTCCTGAAAGGGCCCCTCCTTGACCCCCCCACTTCTTTGGGGTATTTTGGGGCGGCTGTTTCGCCGGGGGTTTCCTTTTCCGGCCCCCCTCCCCTCGGGGGCGTATGGGGAAAAACATCCCCCCTCGTTGTTTCCCCGTTTTTGGCTCGAGCCCCCAATATTAATTTAGCAATTTTAATTTTTGTTTGTTTTGTCAATAGCTTTCATACACTGAATTTTCCAAAAATTACTGTAAATTGTCTTTTCTGCTAAGTGTCGGTTTACTTTTTTCGATTAAATTTTCCATTTGTTTTTGAAAAATAATTATTAAAAAATGTGATTTTTTTAAAATGTAAAAAATTTTTCGAACTTTTGAATCATGTTTTCCACCAGAAAAAATTCTTTGTTCTTTTACACTCACTTTATAGTTTGCAAATATAATTAAAAAAAAAAAAAAAAAAAAAAAAAAAATTCAGAAATTGAAGGAGTTTCAAACGCTAATACTAATAGCAATTGGCTAGGACCCAATCTGGAACTATTTTTTTTGTGACAAATCATTGTCCTGCGACTTCCAATTTTATTTCTCTGAAAAATTTTTTTAAAATAACCTCACTTCCTCCTTTCTTCCTCTGCATCATTTTATGGCAGATTGTGTCCTCCAGGGGTGGGGTTGATACTGTTAAGAAATTGCATTATAATTTTTTTTTACTGTCCACCTATTTCATTTATTTCAATTCTATATGTTTCCATATATTTTGTTAATGAAAGTCACAGTATTTACGAAAAAATAACTAAGAATAAAAAAAAAAACAAGCAGTTTGCAAATAAAAAAAAGTTTTACAGCCGCTTTTAAAAAAAAAAAAGTTTTTTTAAAAAAATTTCATAAGCATTTTCCTATACTCAAACTTGAAATGAAAAAAGTTACGCCCTATGCCGACTATAAAAAATTTGAAGGTAAAGTAGGTGTGATATACTTATACTATATATAGTATTATATAGTATATAATAATACTAATAATACACATTCATTTAGATACTTATATATAAATATATATATATATATAATATATTAATAGTAATTATTAAATATACATACTTTCTATGATAGTAACAAATTTATTTACTATATATATTCTGTATAAATACAGCGTAAGTAGCTTTGAATACTCTAAAAGGATAATACCTGTAGGACAGTGGACCACACATTTTTGAGAAAACCCCGAATTTCGTTCAAAATTCAATTTCAAAATTGCTAAAGGTTAGTCAAAGGTAATTTTTTTTAAAGAGCCAATTCTTTAGTTTTGGCAAGGCTCTCTGGAATTTATGCCAGAAGCTGCCAACTAAAACACATCTATTTTTTTTTAAAAAAAACCTAACTCTAACCTTAACTTCTTCTGAAACTTAGCAAAATTTCTCTGCAACTTACAAAATTTCCAGTCTCACAAATGTTGTGGGCGTCGTGGTCAACAGTATACTATATATATAATATTATATATAATATTATATATACTATATATAACTATACTATATATAATATATATATTAATGATACTACTATATTATTTATATATATATATAATAATATTATTAATTATATATGGGTATTAAGCAAGATTCAAATTCTAGGGTTGGTCTAAGGTATAGCAAGGCCAATGTGCGATTCCTAATAGTAACGTATTATGATAATCCGATCAATCACATATAGGGTTACTCTTTCAATGATAGACCTTCATTAAGTTCAGTTATGATAATTGATTGTTTATTTACCAAAACCAAGGCTTTATTGGGTTAAACAAAATTTAAAAAAAACTTATTTTCATAAATACCTGGAACTTTTGGGAAGGCTGTAAACTGAAAAAACCCCTACACCCTTTTGGCTTTATGCGATGGTCAATGCGCGTTATACCTAAAAAAAAATCCTAAACTGTCATTGAATCATTCCCAATCGCCACTATTTACCAACCTAACCTTTTTGATTAGGAAATTCTAGGTTTCTTGTGAATGGGGCCAAGCTCACCCTTTTTTTTTAATCCATTATTTAAAAAGGGGGGGGGGCTTGAAAGCATTTTTACTTATATACTTATATATATAATTATGATAATATATATAGTTATTATATATAGTACTAGTAATATACTAAATAAATAATAATATATATATATATTATAATGCAGTTTAAAATTATTGCATTCATTATTATAAATATATATATATATTTTATACTATTATATACTATATTAATTATAATATATATATATATATATAATATATATAATAAGTACTATATTCACTATAATATATATATATAATGTCATAAAAAGATATATGCCTAAAAAAAGTTTATATGTAAAAAAAATCTGTACGGGGTAAAAATTCTTAAAGATCTCTTTTACACTAAGGTTATCGTAATATATGCATGGCGATATTTTTTGATTTCTCGCATTTTTAATGTGTTCCCTTCAATAATGTCCGATAAAGGATGGAGTTCAGGTTCATTCGACTATAAGAAAAGGCTATGATATTTTTTTAAAAACTTTGACAAGATATAACTTTTTTTTTTCCCTAAAGACGTATCATCATTTGTATTTTTTTTTAATTCTTCAGTTAACTTTGTAGTGTGATTTGCTATGATTTTTATAAAAAGTGGCCATGAAGACCTTCTGTTCTACTATTATCATATAGGTATTAAATATCATTTTTTATTTTGGACTACAACTTCAGCTCAACCCTCAAAATTTTTTAATTGGAAGATTCCATACCTTTGGCTCCTGGATGCCCTCCATGAAAGCTACTGTATAGCCAAGTTTTTAATATCCACAGATCCAACTCTAATCTTTATATATCCTCCACCAGAAAAATGAAACTTATTGTTCGTTCCATCCCAATTAAAGGTAAAAACTATCAGGCCTAGATGCGTCATAGTATTGATGCTGATCATGGGCTGATTGCCAAAGTTTGCATTTACTCTTAAAACATTCGCCTTCACATCTGTACACTAAAGACAATTAGGCCTCAATTTTTTTGAATAATCTTGCCCCAATGCTAACACACACAACAAACATTATCTTGTAAACTATTGGTAAAAAGCAAGTCTTCAAACTATTACTACCCTTAATTACTGCCAAAGTTATGTGGGCTAACTACCTGCCACATATTAAAAATCACTAGATTTACCTGAAACTTAATCTTTCTCTTTCGATTCGTTTACTTAATAAATCAAACAACTCTACTACTTACATCCTCCGGACCCTATCATAACAAACTTGAGCTACCATCTTAATTGTAGCATAACTTTTCTTAAGAATAAAAAAAAAACAAACTCTGCTCATGGGGGCCAAGTTGACCCTAAAGGGTCATCAGGTTAGCCTCTTGGCTCAATTAAACTTGTGGTTAGTCTTGATTCTACTGATTGATCGACATCAGACCATGTTTAAAAAAACAAATCGCGCAACTATATATACAGACTTGAATACAGATGATTGGGGTGGCAAAGCAAGTACTTTCGTACGTGATGCTGAAAAAGTTTGCTTTTTCAAACACAGTTATGTTTTAATTGAAAATTCATGAGGCCTCATTTCTTTAAGATTCCAAATTTAATTTCAAACCTTATAATTTAACAATTGTATTTACGCTTTTTTCGAAAATAATATCCTAGGCAAAATGCACAATTTCTATGATTGCCATTGTGACTTTGACCTTTCTCATGACATTTATTTAAACTTCCGAGACTCATAACTTGTTTTATTTTCATTCTCCCGAAAACGAAACAATTATTTTCTTAAAAGTTACTAAATTTTCTATATCATTAAATTTTTTAAATAGTTTTCTATGAATTTTTAGCAACTATTGATTAAAAGAAACTTTTTTATTATCCAATTTCTCAAAACAAACAAGGCAAATCTATTTTCTTAAAAGTACTAAATTTACCTGTTTCATTAAAAAAATGCATGTTCCTGCATTTTTACCTCAAAGACCTGATACCGTATATATAATATTATACTATATACTATATATGATATATAATAATATATATACTCTATATATCCATATAATTATATATATATATATACTTTATAACTATATATATATATATACTATATATATAATATATATATATATATATATATATGGTATTATTCTATATTTGAATTCAGTGTATATTTTCGGAAAAAATTTCTAAGTTCAACAAAAAATTTCTAAGTTCAGCGGCGAAAGTTAAGTTAAGTTACAGTTTTTAAATGAAAATAGTTAATGACACATTTCTGTACAATTTCCAAAAAGCTCGGCCACTATTGGTCCGCAATTCAATTAGCCTCATCCATTAACTTAAACTTTTCTGAACTGAGGCACAAGGTGGAAAAAAGGCCAAATTTTCTTCAGAAATATCGCCACTCAAAATTTTTATTTTATATTTTTACTATTTTTCTTATAAAAATATAATTATATATTAGAATATATATATAATAATATACATCTATAAATATATATCATATATATATATCATTATATATAGTATATATATATACTATATATAATATATATATATACGTATATACTATATACTATAAAGCGTTAAGAGAAACTGCCCGATCTTTCGCGGGTGCCATCCCTATAGAGCAGTTTTGCCTGCTTTAATGTCTGCCGAGAAATTATCCCTTTTAAGAGAACATGGCAGATTCTCACTTGCCTCAGCTGCCAAGCTGTTCCATTTCAATTAGAGCCACGTAGAATGCGCAATCTATGCCGGCGCCTGGCGCTGATCTTAAGATTACACTCGCCGCTCTACTGTGGAAAAAAGAGCCTCTTAATGCGCTTTTGGATCGCCTTTTCCCACCGAGTAAATCTTGTAGACCACGCCCCGATTTTTGATGGATATATATATGTTATTAATTCGCTCTCT
>JABUQX010126740.1:0-17257 GCA_015478945.1 Trachelipus rathkii | reverse complement strand
TATTTAAAAAAAAAAAGTTGTTTTTAAATTTCCGACGAAAAACATGATTTTAGGGACCATAAACAATAAAGCAAGTCTAACACTACAGCAAACAGCCTCCAGGGGCCCCATCCCCCCGACCCCACCCTCCATCATGCTTTACTGTAAGCTTTACTGTTTTACCATTACTTTACTATTACATAAAATATATGTCACTACCTAATTGTCTGTTCAACCATATACATTTGTATTCACATTACCCTTTTTTCTAAAACTTTTTTAAAAACTTAGACTTAAATAAATATATTTTAATTATGTAACCATCTAAGAGACATGGTGGTTAACCTTTTTTATATATATATATACATATATATATATATTATATATATAATATATTATATTATAATTATATATTAATTATATATATACTATATATATAATATATATATAAACCTAAACAATAACAAAGTCCCATACTTAACAGCAGTAAAGCTAACTAACATAGGCATGACAAAAACGTAAACATAGTTTCACCATTTTTTCATGATGGTCTTTACAATAATCAATGTTAATTTTACATTAACATAGTAAATTTAACAAAGATTTACTATATCCTAACCTAACGATTTTGTAATAAACTAGACATAAATCGCCTCACGATACACACACACACACACAACACACACCACACACACAACACAACCAGCACACACACATCAGAGAATATTTGGCAACGTAACAAAGATTTTCACATTAATAATGCCTAACATAGCATCATACTAAAACTAAGAAGTATATGTACAACGCAAACTTAACATTACCTTTAAGCACAAAATACAAAACAAGATACACACACTAACAATTTCCATACTTAAACGCCAGTAAAGTAACCAAACATAGCATACAAAAACGATAAACCTAAATTCCACTCACACTTTTTCATGCATGTCTTTAACATATTAATGTCCTGCTTACACGCCCCTTCGGGGTGATACCCCATGGGGATTCATTCATCTAGCAAGGGGTGAAACCCCGGGGTATCTCTCGGTGGAAGATGTATCTCTTTTATATACTATTTACTTGTTATGCTATTTGGTTTCATTTTATTTTACATAAGGGGGGCGTATCCTATGTATATATGTTTACCGATATAAATATAATATATACTATATATATATATATATATATAATATATTATATATATATATATTATATATATATTATATATATATACTATATATATATATAATATTATATATATAATTATACGGATAGTTGTAGAACTTTGGATTGCTATTTCCATGTTGGACATATCCGTCATCTATATTTGCCCTACTCTGTAGATTGGCTAATAGTCCTATATACCCTTTCCGTGAATTGAGTTGAAAATATCCACTTATCTCTTAGGGGACTTAGTGTTTTCCAGTAACTATTGCCTTTCATCTTTTCTTCTCGAGACTATTTGATTCGTACACTATATCGTCTTTAGATTGAACGTGGCTAGAAGGTATGTGCTCTGTCTTAAAATGATTTTTTGTCTAAATATTACTAGTTAATGCCCGAAAAAACTTTGGTTCGTAGCATTTAGTTTCGTTAGTCGTGATGATAATTAGCAGGGTTATAGATTAAACTCTTTGCAAAAATTACCATGTTAATGTAAAACTAACATGATATGTCCCAGATATGCTTGAAAAAAGTGTGAATAGGTTCGTTTGTACTTCGTAATAGTATACTCTTTACTTGATGTCTAAGTCAGTGGAACTTGCTGAATGTAAAAGGTTTAATTCGTGTTTAAGGTTTGTTAATTTTTGTCGATGTATATTATATTTCTAGTGTCGGTGGTTGCACTATGTTGGCTAATATGAATGTTAAAAACATTGTTACGTAACATAGTATTCGTGTGCGTGTAGTGTATGTGTGTGGGTGATGTATGTGTGTGTGTGATGTGTGATGTTTGAGTTTGTAGCTGTCGGCATTTATTCTTAGTTCATTGCAATAGTTAGGTTAGGATACGGTTAATCTTTGTTAAATATTACTATGTTAGTGGTAAATTAACATTGATATAGTAAAGCATGCATGAAAAAGTGTTGAATAGTTACGTTTTTGTATGCTTTGGGTTTACTTACTGCCTGTAAGTATGGAAATTTGTATAATGTGAGCTGTTTATTTCGTGCTTAAAGTTATTGTTAGGGTTGGCCGTTGTACATTATCTTAGTTTAGGTGGTGCTATGTGAGCTTTATTAATGGTGGAACAACTTCATGCTTACGTTTTGCCAAATATTTCCTCTGTGTGTGTGATGTGTGTGTGTGTGTGTGTGTGGTGTGTCGTGGTAGGTGTGTGTGGTATGCGTGTGCGATTTATGTCATTAGTTGATTACAATCGTTAGGTTAGGATACGATAAATCGTTTGTTAAACACTTACTCTGTTAAGGTTTTAAAAATTAACCATTTTAGATGTGAAAGACATTGCATGAAAAATGTGAATATGTTACGTTTTTTTTGATTGCTATGTTAGTTACTTTACTGCTTGTTAAGGTATGGAACGTAACTAAGTAATGTAGTTGTTTATATATATATATATAATATATATATTATATATATATATATATAAGTAGTATATATATATATATATCATAATATATATATATATAATATATATATATATATATTAATATATAGATATATATATATAGTATGGGTGATATATATATATATAAATATATATTGAGTGTTATACTATATATAATATATATAATTAGTATTATTAATATTATAATATATATATATATATGAAGGTGGAAGCTGATAGATATATATATATATTATCATATATATAGCTTAAATAGATTTTATAAATATATATATTATATAGTGAGTGAGTGATAGATTAGTGAGGATAATAGTATATATTATAGTGATGAGTAGAGTGAGTGAGTAGTGGATATAAAAGGTTCTAACACCATGTGCTCTTAAGGGGGTTACAATTAAAACTATATTATTTAGTCAAGTTTTTTTTTAAAAAAAAGTTTTTAGAATTAAAGGGTATAGATGTGAATAGCAAATGTATATGGTTGAAACAGAAAAATAGGGTGGGGGGGGTGGGAGGTGGGGAGGAGTAGGTGTGTGGTGGTGGATAAATGGTTAAGTGATGGTAAAACAGTAACAGCAGTAAAACATGAGTGAGGGTGGGATGGTGGGGGATGGGCGCCCCTTGAAGACTGTTTGGTGCGTGTGGGGTTTAGTTTGTTTACTTCTTTATTGCGTGTATGGTCCCTAGAAATCATGTTTTGGGTCGGAGAGAGTTGGGAGAGGCAAAGTTTTTCTAGGAAGGCGAGGATGTTTTTAAGGAGAATGGTGTGTGTTGGGTTTCGAGGAAAATGAGAAATGGTTTTTTAGTCAAAAAGAAGATGGTTGGTATTGCATAACGAATATACAGAAATTTTTCAAAACAAATTACTAATATTTATCAAAAAAAAAAAAAAAAAAAAAAAAAAAAAAAAAAAAAAAAAAAAAAAAAAAAAAAAAAAAAAAAATAAAAAAAAAAAAAAAAAAAATAGAAAAAAAAAAAAAAAAAAAAACTTGTATTTATAATATAGGAATAATATAAATCTTATCCATCGACATGAAAATTTACTAACTTTAACTTTATCTCCAACTTTAACGTTAACTCTAACTTTAAATAATACATTAATATAGTGTTTGGGGTATGAAACAGCTTTCTAGTAAATACATTACTGAGCTTTTGACTTTAAAAGACGAAATACCAGTGGGATACGACATCTGAACTACACAATTAAGACACACAATCCAATATACAGCATGCACTACAACAACACATACACCATCTTTATAGTAGGGCCTGATATTAGCATATATTAAACAAGTCGAGTGGCAAGTTTTGAGGCTTGAAATTCTCAGTTGTACACATATGTATACCATATGTGTTATGACTAAGAGGTCCACTTAAGTTCTCTGTATTAAGTTTCATATATTTGTACAAATAGGGATGTTGCTACAAATATTTATGCAGCAAAGGGCGGTTGTTACATATATTTATGCGCAACATGGGGCTGTTGATAGAGCGTACGTCTATGTATTATTAACTTATAATAGTTGTTTTAAAATTTTATTTTAAAGAGGTAAAAACCACATTCTTGGGGTTCGGCGCCCATCTCAATTGGGTCCCGAGACAACCCTTTGAGTGTAGTTGAAACTCATGTTATTCATATTTCTACATCACTAGAAACATAATACAACACCCGAATATTATAGTGATAACGGCAACATATTTCTAACTCGGCACGCACCGACGCTGCACCGGTGCCGATACCGATAACACCCAAGATCATTTGTTCTATCTTCACGAAACTTCTATGATTCCTTTCCTCATCTTTTCTCATGTCTGTACTCTGTAATTGTCTTTTTTTTCAGCTGAGGATCCACTCAAAGGGGTTCCTCGAACTCATTTTGGGGTTACGAAACCCAAAAATTCGGAATCTATATGGTTCTTTGAAAACACATAATTTATATAATATATTATATATATATATATATATATATATAATTATATAATATAATATATATATTATATATATATATATATATATATTATATATATAAACACACCTCAATTAACTCAATATGCAACTGAAGCCAGAATTCCAGTCTGGCTCCGCCATCACAAAACTCCGGCTCCGGCTCCGGCTCATAATGGTTCTTCCATATGAGACTTCTTCTTCGTTCGTTCTCCTTATTCATTCTTACTATATTCTTTATTCTTCTTCTGGTTGTTGTCGCGTTGCTTTCTTCGTATTCTGTATCTATGTGGATAGCTGTCTGTGCGTATCGGTTTACTTGCCTCGTGTCTTGCTTCTTTTTGGTACCGGGATGTAAGCTACATAAGAATTAGAAACGTCATCAAGTTGAGGCTGAATGGCCGCCGGTCAGTATGTAGTCGAGTCAAGTCAGAGTGATAGGCATTGACCAAAATTGATAAGAGCATTAGAGCGGGCATGAACGGCATTCCGAAAACGTTAGAAGAGGGCAAGTACAAAGCTCTGATGGCATTACGAAAATCATATGAGATGGCTGTGACGTAGTGATGATCAAGTGCTCGGCTGTAGATGTAAAAGTGCTGAATCCAAGTGAGGGTGGTTTGGCCTGAAAAATAATGGAAGGTGAAGGTGAGGGGGTAGGGTGTAGAGTGATGCGTACTGTGTGGAGGTGGGTGAAAGAGGTGTCTGATGGGTGGGTTGAAGTGTGGGTATAGTGGATGTGTATGTGTGGTAGGTAATAGTGTTACGTGTGTGTGTAAGTGATGTAGTGTATGTAGTTTGATGGTCGCTGACGCTTAGTGTCTAGTGGGTGCGGTTGTTGTGTTATAAGTAGCCTTACCGGGTGTGCGTGTGTAGTACTAAGGTACCCTAGCGGGTGTGGTGTAAAGCTGTAGTGTGTATAAGTAGCTCCTCAGGGTGGTGGTGTGGGGTGTGTGTGTGTAGGTGTATGTGTGAGGTGCTAGGTGGTAGAGTATATGGACCGTAAACATAGAGGACTTAATGTTGGACGGCACGAATACTTACAGGACTTCGACTCTTTCATGTAAAATAGCGACACTTCCTTAACAACAACGGTACTGCGTCAGGTACCCTACATTTATCGACTTAATCAATTCTACTTACAATCCCGTCACGAACTTTTATGACAAGCAGTCAAATTTCAGGCCTTTTATACGGTATCAAGCCGAAATATCAGAGCCAAGACCGAAAAATATCTAGCCAAAACATCAAAAGGGGGGCTAAGCGAACATAAAGACGGGGTGCGAATCGATAGAAGGAAGGAACACTTTCTAACAATTCGTATACACACCAATCGAAATCCTAACATGACTCAAAAGCATGGGGTCAGCGCACTAAATATTGGATAGTATTTAGTGACGTAAGAAAGTCAATCTAGAAGTGTAGAAGGGTTGGGGTAAACTTAACTGGAGAAAGAAGCTCCTAACACCTTCATAATACTATCTTACAGAATCGACCTCTACGTACGATATTATACAGTTACGGGAATAGGCAAATTCAATAGATTCGGAGTGTGTTGCTAAGCATGTGGATCATTGTTCCCGCATTAGCAATAAGAAGCTAAGAAGAAATCAAGTATATGCTAACTGACAACCCTCAAAAGATTGATTTCTACACTCATTGAAAAGAAACATATATGTAGACACTTCAATTTGTCGAATATGGTTGGTAGAGAGGCCTGCTCACATGGCGGGCACACAACAACCACCAGCTGCCGCTCCGCGATTCCATATTGGTTCCGCCAATTAGTTTAACATAGCCATTCTAATTTGCATTTATTTGCTCTTCTAATTACACTCACCATTTTCAGCTTATCTAAGTCCATTTTAATAAATCTTAAAGGGAGGTGGGCCCCCACCCCCTTTGACGTAGCGGGCCTTGAAAACATCTGGATGCAACAAAGATTGTTGCCAACATATAGAGGAAGACATGCACGAAGAATATGACAGAAGATACGTCGGACTCCTAACACCTCTTTATGCTAGATATGGTCCATTTTGTGTCATTTACTGCCCACATAAATGACCCCCGGCTGGGGCCTGGGTCTGGCGTTCGGGGAAGTAACTACGGGAATCTATTTTTGAGACATTTTACCCCTGTTTGACACCCGTCATGATAGGTTTTTGACGAAGGGTACGTCATCTACGAAACGCATGTTGGTGCGTTCTTAAAAACGGCAACGGCTTGAAACGCCTATGCATCGGCAAAGCGAGCAACGACTCGGCTATACGCTGCAAAACATATAGACAATCACCGAGCCTCGGCCTTCATAGCTCAAGAAAACAAAAATATTAGGGAAAGGGGGATAGGGTAATGTTAATACTAACTCTTGTAGAGATGAAAATCGAATTCACGTCGGTAAAACCACCAGGAATCGATTGCAAACAGTGCGATCTATGACTAATCGGCATACAAATATCGGAGTTTATCGTCAAACGAAATCATATACGATACTAGAAGGAGTCTTAGAAAGGGGTGGGATACTAAACTCGTAGAGAGGACCAACTAGCACCATTCTAATATACACCAACGAATTCCCCTGTACCTTTAACACTAGGTATAGACACCAAAATCGGATGTATTCTATGACGTAGGATATGGTCAGGCTAGAAAAGGCTAGAAAAGGGGGGATAGGGTAATAACTCAGGTTAGAAAGGAAGCATCCTAGCCTTCTAATATTACACAATCGACTCCCCGTACCCAATAACCTAGGGGTAGACACTAAGACCGGTGTATTTACAATATAGGTCCGCACGTGCTAGAAGCTAGAATATAGAATATATATAGAATATAGAATATACCATATAGAATATAATGAAATATATAGAATCATAGACTATACGAACCATAATGATCTTTTCTAGGTCGGCCGTTGCCCTTTGGAAGTCACGAAGCATATCGACCTTTGCCTGTTACACCTGGGTTTGCGGTTAGATAAAAAGGTCCCTTTTGACCCTTCTGCCGCGTTTTGTGGGTTAATAAGAAGGTTCCCGTTATCCTCAGGTATACTCACTGTATACCGCACCGATGGCAGGAGGTCGGGTCTTCGGCTCTTCCGGAGAACTACGGGTAGGACTAATCTCCCCCCCCCCGTCCGGGGAGGGTCTCCGGAACACCCCGCTCTTTTTGGTATTTGGGGGTCCGAGGGGGATCCTCCGCCCCGCCCCCTTCGGTGGTGACTGAAAACGTCCCCTGCTGTGTTCCCCGTCGGCTCGAGCCCCCCTACATTGCCGTGTAAATACCTTATAATTTAATAAAATATAATATATAATTAATGTCCCCTGCTCCTAAAAAATCAATAGATCATTTCATATTTATGACTATCTATAATAGCTTATATATCTAGAGTTATTTTATATTTAATATGTTGACAATATTTCACTAATTACTTTAAGTTATTACAGGTCATTCTGCTAAAATACAGATGTTATTTATTAGTCGTCTATTTTGCGGAAAATGTAAATAAAAAAATAAATAATAATTGATATAATAAAATAAATGATATATTTTTTAATATTGGCTATTTTGTATTCTTTTATTATTTTTAATTTCTGTGTTAGCATTTATTTTGTGGTGATAACTAATACATCAATTTTCAATCGGACTTAAATAAAAGATGGGAAAGATGGGCAAAGGCCCTGAGGCACTTCCCCAGCCCCAAGTAGATATCCTTTTACACCTGTGAATCACGCTTTGATAGTTTACTTGAGATAATCTGATTGAAAAAATCAATATTTTGCTGTTAGTGAAATACATATAAGCCTATATATATATATATATATATATATATATTTATATATATATATATAATAATATATATTATATATATATATATATATATATATATATAATATATATTATATATATATATATATATATAATATATATATAATATATATATATATATATATATATATATATTATATATTTTTAATATATATATATATAATATATATTATATATATATATAATATATATATATAATTATACTTTCTAAAAAGATATAATCTAAGATCTAAATAATTTATATATATTTATTATATTAATATAATTATATAATATATATAATATAGATGGTAACGTTGCTATTTCTGAACTCTTTAATCGCATCCCTGCTCCTTTGAGGATTGCTTGTTGGATTCTTCACAAATCTACCTATCCATAACTTTTTCTGATCACCTTATTCTATGCTCAATACACTATATTTATTAATTATGAATTAATGAACACAATTTTAACAAACAAAAAGTCAAAATCACTTATTTTCCCAAATTTTTCTTATCTTATGTAAAACCTTACACTTGATCTGCATTCTTCTTCTTTTCTTCGGTGGGTTTGATATGAGTGGTAATCTCCGAAAGGATTTTTTTTTTATATAGCTGGAGATTATATGAACGTGGAAGAAAAATCGAAATCAACTTCCTTGATTATTAAAAAAGAAGAAGACTTGCTCATATTTTTAGGACGTTTAGATTTAACAAAAAATTTCATTATCTTCAAAATCTTGAACATTAAAAGGTTTCTCTGGAGTCATTTGCACCAATGTTATCTTTTTTTCACTTGCACTTTAAATGAATATTTTTTTTTTTTTACCGTTTATAATGTATAAAACATTTTAAATACAAAATATTATTAAAAAAATTATTATGCATATTTAAATAACATTTCGCTAATGTAAGTTTTATTTTTTAAATGAATTAAAGTTTACGATCGTGATTTTCTCAATTATGAAGCGTTTAAACCACTAGATGTAACAGCTGGAAAAAAGTAAAAGAAAGGGACAACAAAAAAAAAAAAAAAAAAAAAAAAAAGGAGGATCGGCATCAGTAAAAGATAAAAATATAGTTTTAAAACAACAACAACAACAATTGAAGCAAAAATGCAGAGGCAACTACAAAAACAACAACAACTACAAAGCAACAACAACAACAACAACAACAACAACAACAACAACAACAACAACTACAGCAACAAAAACAACAACAACAACAACAATAACAACAGCAATAACAACAACAGCAACAACAACAACCTTCTAAAAATGAATTTTTATGATAAAAACAAAATATAATCTGTCTATCGCCTTCAGATACATTTAATTTTTTCCTCCAAATCGAATTTTTTTTTTTTATATATTTGTAAAAGAATTTAATTTAGGTAAATTGAAAAGGGCAAATAAAAGGTTGTTACATTCAGCGATTCAAAAGACTTTTATATTTAAGACCTACATTTAAACTTTGCAAAAAAAAAAGGGAAACTTTACAAATAGCTTTATTTATGACTCACCAGTACAAAAACACACCCAAACCTACACACACATACACATACACCTACACACACACGCACACACAAACATATATATATATATATATATATATATATATATATATATTTATATATAATATATATATACTATATATATATATATATATATATATATATATATATATATATATTATAATTTATATATATATATATAATATATATATATATAATATATTATATATATATATATATATATATATATAATATTATATATATATAATATATAATATTATTAAATATATATATATATATATATATATATTATATATATATATATAGTGTATCATATATTATATATATATATATATATATATATATATATATATATATATATACTATATATATTATATATTATATATATATATATATATATATATATATTATATTATATATTAGTATTGCCCTCTTTATGTAAGTCTTTCACACACTGTTTTCTCTGTGTATTAATTTTATTTGAAGAGGGGGCAGCCAAAATGTGTTCGGATGCACGAGGTTTTTGCGCAGAATGATCTGGGTCTCTCCATGCCTTAAAACTTTTCTGCAGCAAGTTTTTTCTTGGACCAATGTTGACCTTCGCCCTTGATTATCACATTCACATAAGAAACATTTTGGAATTGGGGTTAAACCCAATTTGCTGGCCAAGGAACATGCATAACACCTTCAAATCGCCCATATCTTCCAACCATGAGCGGAATAGTTTATTTTATTTAAAACCATATCTAGGTTTTCATAACTTTCCTTCATATGTACAGAATGAGCAATAGGTAATGATACATAGGTGTTACCATTGTTTAATAGAGCAGCCTTTAAACTAGTTTTAGAGGAATCTATGAAAAGTCTCCATTCCTCAATTTTATAGTCTATTCCGAATTCATTCGTCAATCCGGCAATATCTGAGCAGTATACTAAATCATCAGCTTGTTGAAAATATTAAGCATATTGATGCTCTCTTCTCCTATATACAATAATGTTGGTTCCTTTTACCAATAGGCTCTTTTCCTCAAAGCAATTCAGCTTTCTCCTTTGTTAAGCCCAAATCCCTAACCAAATCATTTAGCTCGTATTGAGCAAACAACTTAGGTTTTACATTTTCTGTAGTACATTTATACTCTTCATCAGCTTGTTCATGTTCATCAGACTGGGCATCACTAGACATTTCCAGTGTAACATCATCAAAAACCTCTGGTGGTGTAGACATAGGAAGATCTGGACCATGACCTACAGGCTGAATGACAGATGAGGTTAAGGTACACTAAGGCTTTTTTATTTTTTTGAGTCGCAACCGGCAACATCAACGCTACAAAAGTAACAATCATTAGAATGGTTTCTTGACTCCCTCCATATCATTGGAACAGCAAATTTAAAGGCTTTTTTTCTCCCTTTTTGACCATTTCCTAAGATCTTCAACACATACATAGCATACCTTATGTGGTGCCCAAGACTTATCGTGATCACCGAACTTCGTTCCAAAGTATGAGAAGTAGGCTTTCTTAACGAACTCTGTAATGTTCCTTCGATGTTTCTTAACCACAAACTCACCACAAATATAACAAAAACTATCAGGAGAGTTTTTACAACGGCTAGCCATTGTACTCAACATATGCACTAAAATGTGGGAAACGTAGGTACCGATGACGTCACAACGCCTCAAATACAAACAAACGAAAAAAAGACGAAGAATCATGTATATAAAAACATGAATTTGCTAACAATTTTCAAAAATATTTAGTTGTGAATTGTAAAAAAAAAATGGTGGGTGATACAGATTTTTTATTGTCATATTCGGATTCAGCACACTAAAAAACATAAGAATAAGGCAAATTCATTCAAAAAGTTTTTTCATCGTCGGCCAGTGAATAATAATATTCAGTAACAATAAATAAATTTCGAACAAATATTCAAATATAATAATAATAATAATAATAATAATAAATAATAAATAATAATAAATAATAATAATAATAATAATAATAATAATAATAATAATAATAATAATAATAATAATAATAATAATAATAATAATAATAATAATAATAATAATAATAATAATAATAATAATTATTAAATGATAAAAGAATAATAATAAAAATAATCAATGAATATAATTTTGAGAAAATGAATAATAATAATAATAATAATAATAATAATTAATAAAGAATAATAATAATAAGAATAATTAATATTAATTAATAATAATAATAATAAAATATTAATTATTAATTAATAATAAATAATAATAAAATAATAATTAATAATAATAATAATAATAATAATAATAATAATAATAATAATAATAAATAAATAAATAATAAAAATTTTAAAAATGAAAAATAAAAAAAAAAATAAAAAATTAAAAATAAAAATAAAAATAAAAATAAAAATATAAATAAAAATAAAAATAAAAATAAAAATAAAAATAAAAATAAAAATAAAAATAATAATAATAATAATAATAATAATAATAATAATAATAATAATAATAATAATAATAATAATAATAATAATAATATTAATAATAATAATAATAATAATAATAATAATAATAATAATAATAATAATAATTATAATAATAATAATAATAATAATAATAATAATAATAATAATAATAATGCTTTTTTTTTCTCCTAAACTATTGTGAAATTTTTTTTTTTTTTTTTTAAATTTGTGTTTACGAATTCAAAGATTTATAAACTTACTTTTTTATGTCCGGCATTAAATAATTCCATGAATTTATATACATATATCTAAGTTCCTGTTATACAAAGAAACTATAAAAATATTATTATGAAAAGTTTTAGATATAATATTACCTAAAGCAAAGTTCTCTTTTTCATATGAATACCATACTGTATGTATAGTTACTGAAACACTTTTTGATTCTATTCAAGAATGTTATTTACTTTGATGCGCGACCAAAAGACCAAAACTCGCAGTAAGTAAGAAAAGAATGGAATAAAATAAGGAAGTAAAGCTTGAATATTAAGGAGGATTTCATGAAATATACATGATAAATTGGACTGGATGGGAATAAACAAGATGTGTTTGAAAAATGAATTACTACAAGAGGAAGACTTAACTTCTTCTTGACTTCGTGGCTATAAATATCTTTTCTTCTTCTTCTGCGTTACTTAATGCATGGATCTACTTACTGTACTATCTTACTATGATAGCTCTCCTATCGGTTCCCTGCTTCTCCTCATCTATCGTCTCCTATCACTTGTCCTATCTGCTGTCTGTAATATCTCTCCGTAAAATATAATACACAGTCTTATCATCGTATCTAAAAACTAGACGTCTACGGATTAGGATACTCTAACTCGCTTCATTCACAGTCCTCGTCAGAAACGGGAAAATACATTACTATCTTACTTTCTATGCTTCTCTCATTACTTATAGCAATTACTTACCCATTCTCCTTCTTTCTCTTCTTCTTTTCTTCTTCTTCTTCTCTTACATTTACTTTCCTTCTATCATATCTTCTTCGTTCTTACATTATGTCATCTCTCTCGCTTCTTCTCTGCTATCTACTAACTCTCGTCTCTTCTTACTGGTTCTCTCCTCTCATTCCGTCCTAGTCTTGCGTCTTCCGTCTCTTCTCTCTTCTTCTTCTTTCTTCATTCGGATACGTTACGGTGCCCTAGCGTAATATGGTTATACGGTTGAGCATATTCTCGTCAATAAGTAAATATAAGAAGAAATGAAGAGTAATAAATGAGCTGGCCGGAGGCCCGTATGCCGCAACCAATTTTTTGGTATTCAAAATTTCATTACAAGTCAACAGCAGCACCCACACCTGTAAGCGCCTCCCCCCTCTTGTTGTTTTGTGTTTTGTTGTTGTTGTTGTTTTGTTGTTTGTTGTTGTTGTTGTTGTTTCGTATTTGTAGGCTGACTGCACTGTGTTGTTGATATGTTGATTTATAATATTTCAATGCTTGCAGGCGGGATATAGAGCACATCTTATGCTGCTGCCATATGTCTCAGTAGGTCTAGACAAATATGCACCGGATCAATCTGATAATCGTGATCAGGATGCTATAAAAAGGATGAACCATATTAATTTCAAGAGTCCAGGTTCACACATGTATCAATGCTGGCTCTCCAGAAATACGCCGCCATAGCTTTTTCTGAGAGCAATACCAAATTGGTTATTCATTCTTTAATACTGGTTTCTTTTTTCGTTTTTAAATCTTGAGTACTTAATGTAGTGTTAATAATCACCGACCTAACAGTGTCGTACAAGTCTGATGGGGGAAAGGTACTCTAAGTGCTCTAAAGTCGACTTCTGAAGAATGATAATTAGGAAAAAAACTAGTATAATAATTGCGGTCAACGTAGAGTATATAGTATATTTAAATGAGGAGTGAGTACATCCTGCTGGAGCTCAGGATGTATGCTTATCAGTTAGCATATATACAGCTAAACAGTTTTGTGGTACCCGTCGGCCTTTGAGCGCGTTTGATGTTGCTACTAAGTCGAAATAATTGATGAAGTCACGATGTAGTATCAGTAAAATGAATAAGAAGATATAATAGGACTATAAGTAAATATACTATAGTAAATATATAGATAGATGAAGGATAATAATAGATAATGAAGTTAATAAATATTATAATGTATAATAATATAAAGTAATATATATATAATAATTAGTATAAAAGAAGAATATATATATATAATTATATAAAATATAAATTGTAATAATAATGATAAGGATAATTATTATATATATAAGAATAAGTAGGAGATTAGAGCAATGTCATTAAAAATACTTAACATGGCTAAAGGAACGCTAATATAACATGGACAGAACCTATACAGTATAATAATAACAAAGGGAAATGAAGTAAAGCTCACTAAAGGCGTAGAAGGATATTATATATTGAGTATAGTATAGGATAGGGGCATAAGCTGATCTAATAAAGTAATAATGATAGAGATAAGATGTTGCCCCCCAACTCAGACCACGACAAACTTGTGCTGTGCGTGCGCCACCACCAGAACCCCACGGGCCCAGCCACCCGGAGGGTAGCCGGATGAAAGGTAAGACCAAAAAAAAGAAAGGAGGCGGAACGTAAAGTGTGAAGTACCATGGAGTAAACCGCAAAAGGCAGAGCTGATCACTCGCCGGCCTAACACACACATAAAACTACCAAATAAAAATGGCAATAATTCCTGATCTAAATGACCCGAAAAAAATATAAGAATAAAGTAACCACTAATATAAAGGCCTCAAAAAATAAATAGAATAAAAATAAATAAATAAAAAAATACCTACTACTCATACGTAGAAGTAACCAGTAAGTTGAGCATATAGATAAAATTAGTAGGATGTGACTAGCCGTGAGCGCTAGGTAATGACAGTGTATGAATAGGCAGTATGTACGTTGTATAACCACGGCGAGTCAGATATAATATATATAAGATTATATATATATGAATGAATATAATAATATATAATTGATATATAAATATATAATAGAAATAAATAGAGAATAAAATATTATATAATATATGAATATATAGATATAATATAGTAATATATATATAGAGATATAGATAGATATAATAATAATATATATGAATAAATACAGTAGTAAGTATAATATGATAGATATATAAAGTATATATAATTTAAGTAAATAATAGATAGTATTAGATATTATAATAGAGATATAGATGTAATAAATAATAATATATAATATATAAGACTAATATAGGATAATATAATAATATTATATATTATAAAAAAATAAATATAAGAATAATAAAGATAAATATATATAATATAATAATAGATAGTATAAATATATATAAGTTAGATATATAGTAAATGATATTATGATAGAATATATATATAATATATGTGTTAGAGTAGATACTTAGTGGGAGAGAAAAGTAAGAGAGAGCAAGAAAGAAGACATGTGTGTGTGGTGTTAGTAAGCGAGAAGATGGAACATAAAGCACATAGACTTGAGACGAGGATCTTAATGAAAATACAGAAATCATCCCCGACGGTGACTCAACTGAATTTATCCCTGATGGATATTTTCAAATTGAAATACCAGGTATTAATCAAAGGAATGAAATTGACATTTGAGATTTTCAATTTGATAAATGAATAGGATGATAATTTGCACAATAAATCAGCTATAAAATTACTTTAAATCACTGTGTCGCGTAAATGCAACTTAAGCGGACTAGCCAATAAATGATTATGGCGACAAACATATTATAAACATAAACTGAACCATATTACGTCCAGAAAAGTCCCTACAATACACTCCCATACAGAGATTAGCGCTCTATGAGGCACACTTCGCGTAGAGAAGCGGTCCCTACACCACATCACCCCCGCATTCTTCACAATATTTGGACAAGTTATCGAGTACCCGGAAAGGAGCGGACACGGGGAAAGTCTGAGGCAAAAACACGTACATAATCGTATGATACGGACAGTTACAGAGTATGCAAATATTAAGAGACACCAGCAGGGGAGTAGGTGCACGACAACGATGATGTTCTCAATTTGCATATCACAGAGAAAGAGACTTAGCAAAGTATTAGACCTAAGATAACAAAATAGAATGTATTACACAACTGATCGACGAGTGGGAATGCATAGATGACGTGAGCGAAAACATCCCCTATCTTAATTTTTACCCAATAGTATTATATATTAAATTAATGAAGAATAGATATATTATATAGAAGTAGTTATATTAATATATATATCTATAATAGAGATAGATATATATATATAGATATATAAAGAGATATATAGATATATATATATATATATATAGTATATATATATAGATTATAGATAAATAAAATAAGATAATAAAAATAATAGAGTAAAAAGGTAATATATTAATATATTATATTATTATTGAGATTTTTTATTCCACTGGCACCCTGCTTTATTATATTCGATAAGAGAGGATAAATGTGGAGATGAAAGCGACAGTAGTGAGAAAAGAAAGAAGTATAGAAAGATGGAGAGAGAACATTGTACGACCATGTTCGTTTATTAATAAGAACGAATCAGTCCTCTACATTTTATAGCGTCTTTCAAAGTCATTTTAAAGGTTACAGACAGGAATGTGATTAAAAGAGAGAGATATTAAAAAGTGGCCTATTGTATTAATTAATATACTGCATTTTTCTTCATTTCATTCTTTATTCGAGTTAAAAAAGCGTTCCTCTTCAGTATGACTCGTATATAATAATATAAAATATAATAATAATAATAATATAATAATAATTTAATAATAATAATAATAATAATAATAATAATAATAATATTGAAAGATAGTAGTGAAACAATTTCAAAAATAATAATAATGTAAATGTAAATAGTAATATATAATCTATATCAA
>JABUQX010126739.1:10000-20000 GCA_015478945.1 Trachelipus rathkii | reverse complement strand
TATATATATATATATAAAGCATATATATATATATCTTCTTTCTTTCTTCACCTTCCTCTTGCCCCCAAGATTGGGGGTAAGGTGCGCTACTACAAGCATCGGAAAAGAAAAAGCAGTAGGAGAACATGACAAACGTCGAAAAGAAAGCCCAGCCTTACCGCCCCCTCTGTACCATTAATTAGTGAGAGCTCGTCACAGACAGAAAATCCACCCTAGAGCATCATGGGACCGCGACGGACCCTCACTATGGTAAATCGTCAATGTAAGGGTTCATCCCCCCAGGTGGGCCACAACCATGCCCCCATACAAACCCCGCCATTCTCTCCTATCACGCACCTTTATTCTCGCCTCTGCCAACTCACATTTCTTTCCTTCAGACATTCGTTCACCGACTCAATCCACTTTCTTCGGTCTCCCCAGCCGGTCGGTTCCCAACATTCTCCACTATACATCCGCTTAACCAACCGACTTTCATTCATCCTTTTTCCACATGACCAAACCATCTCAACATACTTTCATTTATTCTCTCATTTACCCCTTTCTTCACACCACACAACTCTCTAATACGTTCATTCCTCACTTTATTAATTCTTTTCACACCTAGCATGCCCCCTAAGATTGTCCATCTGAACACATTGAACTTTAGATCTATACTTCTTATTCCAGACCATAGTCTCACACCATACAATAACACAGGTAACAACATACCTCCATGCAAAACTCTCCTAGCGCACTCAAGACTTAGTCCCTTTTCATCCACCAACGATTTAATTGCAATATCAGCCACCTTCCTGCCATTCACAACTTTCCTACTACACTCTGCATCATCCGTTCTTTCTCATCCAACACATACCCTAAATATTTAAACTCAGACACTGCTCCAGCTGCTCATCATCTAACATAACTTCACACTGAGGACTGTCCTCACTCACAACCATAACCTTACTCTTATCTACGTTTACTTTCAAACCCCTCCTTTTACATACCCTGCCAAATCTCTCTACCAATCCTCTCAAACTCTCTTCAGATTCGCCACACAGAACCAAATCATCCGCATACAATAGGTAGGGCACCCTCCACTCCTCTCCATTCTCCATCATTCTAACACCATTTCCTGCCATCCCCACCTCGAATTCTTTCATAACCCCATCCATATACAAATTGAATAACCAAGGAGACATAACACAACCCTGTTTCACTCCGCTATTAATCCTAAACCAATCACCATTGACACCATTTATTCTTACACACGCTTCACTATCGTCATACATACTTTTGATTCCATTCAGAAGCCTACCACCAACACCATATATCACTAATACCTGCCACAAAGCTTCCCTATTAACTCTATCATACGCCTGTTGTAAATCCATAAAACCTAAATATAATTTATTCTTCTTCTCCCTCATTTTCTCAATCATTTGTTTTAATGTAAAGATTTGATCCACACATCCTCTACCACTCCTAAACGCACCTTGTTCTTCACCAATCAGTCCTTCAGTCACTCGACGCACTCTTTCGACCAAAATACCAGCATATACCTTCCCTACAACACTCAATAAACTTATTCCCCTATAATTTCTACAGTTCCCCTTTTCTCCCTTACCCTTATACAAGGGTACTATTACCGCTCTCCTCCAATCCCTTGGAACTATACCCTCCATAAACGCTTTATTACACAACTTCCAAATCCAATCAATCACCATCTCGCCTCCGCTCTTGATCATTTCACTAGTAATATATATATATATATATATATATATATATATATATATATATATATATATATATATATATATATATATATATATATATATATATATATATATATATATATATATATATATATATATATATATATATATATATATATATATATATATATATATATATAAAGTACACGTATATATATATATATAGCACATAGTTATATATATATTTATACGTAAAGATGATTATTATTAAATTTTATATTATTATAGATGAAGAAACTGTCCTCCCAATACATATAATACTATTTTTACTTTATTTAAACAGTAGGTATTAACTTATACATATGACTAAGCATTTTTAT
The DNA here is from genome assembly GCA_015478945.1 of Trachelipus rathkii. Classification (NCBI taxonomy): domain Eukaryota; kingdom Metazoa; phylum Arthropoda; class Malacostraca; order Isopoda; family Trachelipodidae; genus Trachelipus; species Trachelipus rathkii. Next base: position 17,926 of record JABUQX010126739.1, on the reverse strand, counting down.
TATTATAGCAGTTGATACATGTTATACATACTGCTATTTTTATTGTTGGTTGCTACATGAAATATTATATTATATATATATATTTATGTAAATATATATATACATATATATATATATATATATGTTGCTATATTATATATATGATATTAAGGCTATATATATATACATATACATTATATATATATAAAAGATATATATATATTATTATTATTATGATATATATATATATAGATATATATATAGCAACATATATATATATATATATATATATATATATATATATATGAGAGAGAGAGAGAGAGAGAGAGAGAGAGAGAGAGAGAGAGAGAGAGAGAGAGAGAGAGAGAGAGAGAGAGAGAGAGAGAGAGAGAGAGAGAGAGAGAGAGAGAGAGAGAGAGAGAGAGAGAGAGAGAGAGAGAGAGAGAGAGAGAGAGAGCTTTAACATGCCAATAAGTAAAATAGAAAAAATGTAGAAATGTAAAAAAAAAGTCTTAAATAATGCAACCGTAGAGAAGAGAAGCCAATGAATTTAGTTCTACAAATTATACAGTAAGAAATTTTCACCAAACCTTAGTAATACATCCCTGAATTCCTTACTACCTCCGAAGAAAGTAAAAATTGTGTTTAAGAAAGAAGCTTGAAAGAGATGGAAATTTATTTTGTGTTAATGACATTGATTGATATATTTAAATAAAGTTTATTAAATGAAAAAAAAATATCAATACATTTTAAAAACAACGTCAAAATACTAATATTTATTAAATTTTCAAAGCAACTGGTGTGGAGTGTTAAAACTTCTGATCCCCGTTCTTTTGGAAAATATGGGATCAATTTATAACGTTGGAAGGAGAATTTTAATTGGCTGATTTTTTCCGTTCTGTAACCTTTTCATTGGAGGTCTGCACTTGAATGTATTTAAGGTACTTGAATGGTAATTAACGAAAACTGCTCTTCACGAAGATTGTGAAGATCGATTTTCACGAAAATTATGAAGATCGGTCTTCACAAAGATCATGAAGATCGATCTTCACGAAGTTGTCTGGACTGTCCTGCCGAATTTTTAGAGCTTACAAACTTTCAACATCTTGGGATAGATTTTCATAAAGAAGTTCAATTTCTAACTCAGTTTGCTAAATTCAATTTATTTCCAGAACAACTATTTTATAAACTTGTCAACAGATTCTTGGAAGACCTTTTTCGTCCTAAACAGCCAGATGTGGATTCATCATTACAAGTAGTTTTTCTAAAAGTTCCTTACTTTGGTCCCAACACTCCGAAGCTCGTTAAAAACATTAAATTACATTCAAAATTTTTCCATACTTATTAAAATTATTTTTATACTTGCCAATGATTTTAAAATGAATAGTTTTTTTTTTCAGAAGATGACAAGATATTCTACCGGCTCATTTTGAGGTGTCTCAGTTATTTTATTTCCTATTCTTGTAGGAACTGCCATCCCTTTATGTAGGACTTAGAACTGGCTTACAACTGCCAGCTGAGGATTTCAAGCATTCTGGGGTCTTTCCATTTAGACAAATAGGACCATTAACTTCACCTTTTGAAAAACTGCCATCAGACCCGCTCTTCAGAGAACCGGTCACGACATTTCTCAAAGGATAGCTTCAAGGTATTGTCTTCGGCGTCAGGTTTACTTGAACGAAGGATTCTCGAGAGCTTGTCTATACAAGTACAAAGCCGCAACTTAACTCAGATGGTTCCTCAATCAGGTTATTTTTGTTTTAATTTTTTTGTTTTAAATTTATTTATTTTACTTTTAATTAATCCCGTTTTGAATCACTGGTGTAATTTGTCTTACTTACTCTTTGTGCCAAATGTTTATATTTTATATTGATTTTTAAAAATGTCACCAACACACAACCAACCAATCTTCTAGTAATTTAGATATTCATAACCTTCATTTCTCAATTTCTAAAAATTCTCCCGTGACTGTCAATTAAGCAGGTAATTTAGTATAGGTTAACATTTTTATATAATTTTTTATTTTTTTAATTGTTTATATTTTTTTTATTATTTTTGTTCTTATTATTTTTATATTATTATAGGTATTATTATTAATATTATTATTAATTATTTATTATTATATTTCATTATCTATTATGTATTATTATTATTATTATTATTATTATTATTATTATTATTATTATATTATTATTATTATTATTATTATTATTATTATTATTATTATTATTATTAAATTAATTATTAGTATTGTTTATATTATTATTAATATTATTATTATTATTAATTATTATTATTATTTATTATTTATTATCTATTATTTATTATTATTTATTATTATGTATTATTATATCTACTTAATTTTAATTTTTAACTTTCATGAATATTATTGTAATTTTAATTTATGTTTTAGCTGATGATGGTTTTGGAGTAAACCCGAAACGTCCTAAGTAAATGATATCAAAGCTTCTATTCGTCTTTTTATTTCTTATAAGGTTCCCATGAGAACAAGTCTATTGGATCATTATATATATATATATTATAATATATATATATACATATATAACTTATATATATATATAGTTATATATTATATATATATATATATATATATATATAACGTATATATATATATATACATATACGTATATATATATATATATAGGATCTTCTATAGTTTTTGACAGTAGCCAGATTTACAAGATTCCAAAAATACTGAAAGATAATAAAATAGCTAGGAAAAATTCAATCAAATGAATCCTTATTACAAGTTGAAAAATATCGTTTTTTTATATATATTTAAGAAACAAATTATATAAAAGTATCCTTTAGAAAACTATTAGAGCTTCCCAATCTCTATTTTTTAATTTTATTGCTGATATATTAATATATTATATATATATATATTATATAGATATATATATATATAGTATATATATATATATATATATATAAATAATATGATATATGATACTATATATATATATATATTAGTATACGGTTATATATATATATATAATATATATACTATTATATATATTATATCGTAATGATATATATATATATATTATATACTAATATATATATAATATATATATATATTATATATTATATTATATAAATATAATATATAATATATATATAATATATATATAATAATATTATATATTGTTGAATCTGAATCCGAATCCGGATTCGGATGTTTCGAATCCGGATACGAAGGCTACTCGAATCCGGATTCGGATTCGGATTCGAATCCGAGGTGGCTGGATCGACTTCGGATTTCGGGATTCGAGCCTTTTCCACACACACGGATATCTTGGATTCGGATTCGAATCCAAGGTGCTGGGTTCGGATTCGGATTCGGATTCGAGCATTTTTGCACATACGGATTCGGATTCGGAACTCGATTCCGAATCCGGATTCGAATCCGAGTCTATTTCTTGTTTCTACAGGATGTCAAAAAAATCATCAAAAATAATAAAAAAAACGAAAACTTAAAATAAAATTGCATCACTATTTAGGAGCCAACCACAGGAGTGCTGTAGGAGCCAATCAAGATGCATATTTCTATTATTTTTGGCTAAACATAACGCCATAGGAGAAATAGTTACTCCTGAAACATTGAAAAAACTAATAATTTATAGAGAACATGTTAATAAGGACAGGGTCCAAATTTTGGGCTCGTACTACGCCCAATTTTCACCCCCTTAAAAATGAACAAAATTCGGAATTATCAGCCGATTTTGAACTTATAAACACCAAACTGTATATTTTTTGCACTCTAAAAACGTTGTTTTCTGGTGTTTTCTGTGTCTGTAGTCATTTCTTTTGAATATTAAGTTTTTTCAAAACCCATGTTTTGACATTTTTTCGAATCAACTCCCAGAAATTTTTTTTTCAAAAATGACTTCAATTGACGGTTATGCATATAAAGGGACCATACCTGCAAAAAGTCCCGAAGTACTTTGTCGATTTTTTGAGTTTTGTGTTCTCAGCGTTGTCCAATTTTTAAACCACTTTTTGTTGGATTTTTAAAATGAAAAATTGCGATAATTTTTTTTCTTGTTTTGGCGAATGTGTGGATGAAATTTTCAGGAACTATATAATCCGAGAGAGAGCACATTTTTACGAAAATTAATTTCTTGTATATGCATGAGCTTTGGATTTGTTCTTGGAACAAATTTTCAAAAAAAATTTTTTTTTTGGAAAAATTTTTAAAAACATTTTTCTTTTGGAAGTAACAAAAAAGAATTATCTAAATAAAAAGATGCATCTCCACGTTTTATACAAGCCCTAAAAATTTGATGTTGATCCGGTGAGTAGAAAATTAATATATCCATTTTTCACTTTGCGAAAATCAGAACGTTTTGAAAAAAGTGAACCATATTGAGAATGCTTTTTTTTTCTACCTGTCCGATCAACATCAAATATTTCAGGGCTTATAAAGTCGGATGAGATGCATCTTTTTTACTTAAATCATGTTTTGTAGGCCCAAGGCTCGTTTTTTATAAGACTTCTAAAAACTTTCTCGAAAATTGCTTCCAAGAACAATCCAAAATAATACAATACAAAAAAATTATCTAGTAAAAATGGCATCTCTCCCGACACATACGCCCTGAAAATTATTATTCCACTTCGCCCCCCCGAACAGGAAAAAAATATCGCAATTTTTCATTTTAAACCCACAAAAGTGGGTTTTGAAATTGGACAACGCTGAGCACAAATCTCAAAAATCGAAAAGGTACTTCGTGACTTTTGTAGATAATGTGGAACACATCTATGCATATTTCAAGTTTTTGGAGTCATTTCGAAATAATTCTGGGAGTTGATTCGAAAATGTCAAAAACATGGGTTTGGAAAAAATGAAAACGTCCTGAAAGAATGACTTACAGACACAGAAAAAAACACCCGCGGAAAAACAACGTTTTAGAGGGGCTAAAATAATATACAGTTTGGTGTTATATAGGGTCAAAAAATTGTGCTGATAACTGAGAATTTTAATCCATTTTTAAGGTGTGAAAATTGGGCACTGAACTTAATAAATAGTTGCACCTTCCCCCTTTAAAAACAATGGATTTTAATTTATTTAATAGAAATTTAATCTATGTGATTGTATTATTTCTTAAATAGCAAAGTCTAGGTAATCAACTTTTAAAAAATTTATAAGGCAAGCTTAAGAATTGAAATTCAATTTTATAGCAGTTAAAGCTAAATAGAAATTATTTAATATATATATATATATATATAATATTATATATATATATATATACTAATATATATATATATATATTATATATATATATATAGTAGTATATATATATATATATATATCATATATTATATATTATACTATATATATTATATAATTATATTATATTATATATATATGGGCGGTCGCCAGCTTCCAAGCTAGGGGGCAGCTTAAAATTTTATAGAGCTTATATTAGTATATATAGTATATATATAATTATATATATTATATATATATAATATATATATATATATATATAGTATATATATACTATATATATATATAATAATATATTTGATTATATAACTACCTTTTTAACGTGGCTTTGTCCTGATGCAGGGCGGTAACACGGAGGCCAACAGGAAATCGAACTTCTTAAGGCCGGCTATCCCGAAACCAAGCGCCACCAACGTGTTCGCCGTCGAGTTTTAATTCTTTGCCCCCTGCGTAGATTAAAACTCCAACTGCTACGTGGGATTTGAACCAGCGTCCTCCTTTTATATATATTAAATATATATATACATATATATTAATATATATATATATATATATATATATATATATATATAAATATATTATATATATATATATATAGTATATAAGAAGTCATAATACTAGAACATTTTTTATTGATAATTAAAATGGATTAATATTAAAAATAAATATTTTATTAAAATCAGTAGGTTCTCTCGAGATAAGCTTTATTTGAAACAAGCTTGCAACATTGCAAACTTTATATTAAAACATCCTAACTTGCCTGAGGACAAATTTATCTACTACCGTTTGGATACAATAATCATAATTGTCAAAACACACAAATTTTCTGTGCACACTCATCATAGCCAACCCTTAACCTGTCATCTTCCATAGTACTTAGAAGCCAAGTCTTGATCCTTCGCAAAGTACTGAAAAGAGGGCTCTACTGTACTGGTGGTGCATGGCTGGGCGAGTGGTATCATCAAAGCCTTTTTCGTCGACGGAAAGAAAGGTTATGTCTCCTTTAAGACTTGGGAGACAACAGGATCTTTTTAGTTCTTCAATACTCAGATAGATGTCCCGTTAATATATGTACCCTGATTACTATTTCCTCTTCTATGCCTTCTAATTGGTAAAAAACTATAAAAATGAAGCTGTCTTTTTCCTCTTAACTCATCGATTGTTATGAAGTGAGCATGGTGGAAAAGGATGTAGATTGTTTACATGGAAAAGCGAGTGAAATTTCGAGTTAGAAACCCGTATACTCCAAAGAAGAGGTTATCAGGGAATCCAGATACGGGAATTATTAAGGGATCTTTCTCCAGAACTCCGTGGAATTTGTTGCTGAGATGGTTGCTGCGGTGCTTTGCTGCCTACCAAGTACCATACAATTCTGTGGTTATACTTCATATCAAGTCCAAGTTGCTCGGCGATTTGATTAGCTTCTTTAAACACTTCATCGGTGATTTTTTTCATCTTTCCGATGGCTCCTTTAAGTCCTAACCATTTCCACAATGGGTTGAATGTGCTGCGAGGTGTTGACGATATCCAAAGGTTTTGAATTGGAGTGCATTTACAACTGCTCTAACATCGCAGAGATACTTCGCGATCAATATCATAGGCCATGATGAATGACGACTTTACATGCCCGCGAGGATGGCGAAGCTGAAAAGCGTTTTGTCGGCTGTGGGCGGCGGTATCTCCTTCAAGGAAATGGTTTCTAATGCTTGCTTCATTCGTACAAAGTGCTCCTTAAACACTCTGATGCACTTGTGTTTCTATAATATATATATATATATATATATATCTATATATATATATATTATTATTATAATATATATATATATATATTATATATATATATATATATATATATAATATATATAATATATACTAATATATATGGTCAGCTTCTAGAAGAGCCACAATCCATATCTAAAAAACTACAACAGCTACCGCGAAAAGGAATACATTGTTGGAATGCTAGTAAAATTTTAGTTAAGAAAAAAAAGTCATATCTAAAAAACTACAATAGCTACAGGGAAAAGAAATACATTTTTGGAATCCTGGTAAAATTTTGGTTAGGAAAATGTAAAAAAAAAATTTATGTGTTAATACAATTAGGAGTAATATGAGGAGAAAAACCTTATTTAAGACCTTTATACATACTCATTTAAAATAAAAGTAGACTTTCTAGTATAGTTAAAATTTTTAAAACTAAAGAATACCCCCAAGGGTATATACCGCCACCGATGGTAGGAGTCGGGGTCTCTCGGCCTTCCGGGGAACTACGGGGTAGGACTATTTCCCCCCTCTGGGGAGGGTCTCCGGAATCCCCGCTCTTTGGTATTTGGGTGTCGCGGGGGTTCCTCCGCCCCTCCCCTACGGGGTATGGAAAACGTCCCCCCTGTGTTCCCCGTCGGCTCGAGCCCCCTACATTGCCGTGTAATACCTTTACAAATAATATATATGATATATAATATATATATATAATATATATATATATATATAATATATATATATATATATATATAATATAGTATATAATATATATAGTAATATTATATATATATATATATATATATATATATAATTTTAACTCTATTCCCCCGCCGGCTCGAGCTCCCTAAAAAAATAGCCAAATTTTATTTTTGGTTATTTTTATTATTTTTTCCTTAATAAAATTTTACAAGGATTCAAAAAATGTAATTCCTTTT
>JABUQX010126739.1:0-5000 GCA_015478945.1 Trachelipus rathkii | reverse complement strand
TTCCGGGGAACTACGGGGTAGGACTAATTCCCCCCCTCCGGGGAGGGTCTCCGGAACCCCCGCTCTTTGGTTTTGTGGGTGTCGCGGGGGTGCCTCCGCCCCTCCCCGACGGGGTATGGAAAACGTCCCCCCCTTGGTGTTCCCCGTCGGCTCCAGCCCCCTAAATTGCCGTGTAATACCTTACAAATAAATATATATATATATATACTACTATAATATATATATATATATATATATATATATATATATATATAATAAATATATTATTATTTGTTTTAATTATTAATAATTATAGATTATTTATATTTATATATAAGTGTGTTTATTTAATATAAATATAGAAAATATATTTATATAATTATTATAAAAAATTATAAAATAATATAATATGATATTTTCACTGTTGAAAGTATAAAATACCTATAAGTGAGTGCTTAAGTGAAATACTGTGTGGAAATGTGCCGTCAGTCACACCCCCCGCACGCCAAAAAAAGAAAAAACATAGCCACAGATTTTTGTTAGATTTTTTTTTTAGTTTTTTTTTTTTTTTTTACATTTTCTAGCCGTAACCAGAAAAAAAATTTACCAAGCGAAATTGCCAAAATGTTCATTTTCTATCTTATCCCTGTCATCTTAGACTTTTGTAGTGGTGTTTAAGTTTATTTTTTTTATTTTTCTTTTTTTTTTTTAATTGTCTTCTTTTTTGTTCCGATTATTACAGTTTCATCAGAAGATTCATTTGGTGAGAAGATCTTGGAATTCTGTGGCTACTGTGAAGAAAACCAAAAAAAAACTATAGATGAATGGATGAAGTTCCTTTAAATTAATTTCTTATGTCAAGTAGTAATTAGTATATTCTATATACTAGTCGGAAAGATCCTAAGCAAACATAGAAGTGATAATAGCGACACGGATAATGTTAGTTGTACTATAATATTCCCTATATCTCCTTATAATCATATGGATAGGTAACGGAATATTAAAGCTCTGTTTAGTATTGTGTATAATAGAAGTATGCGTTATGATAGAGAAGGCTAGAGGTAAAGAAAATTATGGGATTGATTGGCCTCTTCTAAGGAGGCTGCCACGATAGTAATAAATTCAGGATGAGAGAAAGACCGAGAAGAGTAAGAGAGCCAAGAGGGGAAGACGGTGTCTCGCAAGGATAACCAATAATTCGAGAAATAAAATTTGAAAGGAAGAATAAGGAAAAATCAGTTTCAAATGTTACTTCAAAGCCTGTTGATCTCACAGACGAATTGAAACAAAGTCAAATAAATAAAGAAACAACCATAATTCCACGAAATACAAACTCAATAACTTATAATAATAATAATACTAATACGAATAATAATAATAAACATAGATCAATAATATAGGTAAATAACGGTAAGAATACGGTTTATACTCCTAATACAGTGTAAGTAAGATGTGATAAGCATGTAAACGTAAGTAGGTATTAAACAATGAACAAACTTATTTATTACAAACTAAAAAATATATCGGTCCGATACACCTCTCTAAAGTCTAACAATGAATTATCAACGAAAATTGGTTGGACGTCTGTAACTTATTTTTGTGTTGACTGAGGGGAATAACTTAAATTGTGAGTTGAAAAATACACCAAATTCCCTATGTGCATACCAATTTCAATTTTGTACTATTTTCTATCCTAACGAAAAAACACCAATAAATTAAAATTAAATTCCATGACTCTTTTTATTACAAACCCACAAATTACAATGGAAGAAAGATAGCTTCAGAAATATAACGACGTTCCGTCGTAGTGTTTTCTGTCTCGTGTAAAAAATATAAAATATAGAAAACAATAAAACAAATTATGCTGAGTAGTGATATTTGTAAAAACATTTTTTTAAACACTCAACAAGTTATAGATACTTTATATTATTTATTTAATCAATTTTCAATTCATTTCTTTATATGTTATAAATTAACCCTTATATTTATAATTCAATATACATAGATGCAACTGTCAAAAATTTTAAAAAATATAATAAATGCAATAATAATATATAATAAAAATAAACCATAACGTAAAAAATTTTAGAACCAGTAATTCAATAATCCAAATATATTAATTAATTAATTATAGAATAAAATAATAATAATAATTAAAGTATAAATGCTTTTTGATATTAATAAATATATAAAAGAATAATAATTATATATATATATAATTAAATGTTATAATTATAATAATAAATAATTAGTATATAATAAAATAATATAATAATATATATAAGATATATATAAATATTTATAGTATTTAAAATATTAAAATAATAACTAGTAAATAAACATTATTAATAATATCCCCCTATAAATAGTTAATAACAAATATAATATATATATTGTAAGAAATCACAAATAAAATAAGGGTAAAGTAAAATATATTATAAATATACTATAAGTTTATATAAAATAATTTATAAATGTCTATATGAAATAAAATTTCAAAAAATATTATATTATTATATTATATAATAAATCATTTTAGTTATCACCTAACCGCTCATTACATAGAGCAAAAGCCCTATTCCATTAGGGACCCGGCCGTGTTAAATATTCAACCAAAACCTCAACTAAACCGCTAGATTATCGCTTATGGACCATGAGCACAGACGCGGGCGTTAAAGTCGCTTGAGAGATTAAATTGAGTAGGAAACACGAGAAGGAGTGAACGAAGAGAGACGATGTGCGCACAGAAACAGAGGTGGCAGGAAAGAAGGAGCCCGCAGACTGAACTAGTCTGGAGTTTGCTAAATCACAGAAAAACTCAATGTGCCGTCAGCCTTGCAACAAAAAAATTAACCTCCAAATAATAAAATATATATATATATTCTCTAAAAAAAATAATCTATATATATATATACTATTTATATATATTTTAAGTATTATTAGTAAAGTAATATATATATAGTATATTTAGTAGTATTATATATATATATTATAGTTATATATATATTAATAGTATTCGAATATATATTATAGCATTTATATATTTATATAAAATATAATATCATAATATAAATATAATTATAACATATATATATGTATACTAATATTATTATGGTACTCCATATAAGGTTAGCTGACTATTAATTATATATTGACAGATTGCCAAAAGATTGATAATAATAAAGTCACATGTTAGTATAAATAAAAATACAAGAATGAAATGAATAAATAAATAAAAAGAAAGTATACTAAACTGTGGGTCAAAAAGTTTTTCAAAAACTATTCTTTTTTATTCTTTATTCTTATTTTTAGAAAAGAAAAAACTACGTCAGTTAATTAGAGAGTTATTACATGAATTATAATTAATATTTGTGTGGGTAAATTCCAAAATAAAGAAAAACGTATGGAAAAACAAAATATTAAATTTGTTTTAAATAGTTAAATAGAAACTTAAAATATTAAAATTGGATGAAATGGATGCGAATACGTTAGTTTTTTCAACAATTTAAGCCGCATATTCCTTTAGTCACAAAAGATCTAAATGTGTACGCAGATGTCACAACATTTCGGATAATTCATTGCTTAGACTTTTTAGAGAGGTGATATTATTCTTATTATCGTTTTAAATATGATAATTATATTAGTTCAAATATGCTTCATTTATTATCATGATAAAATGTCCTTCGTTTATGTTCATTTCATATAATAAATTATGTATTAATTAATATAATCTCATTAGTTTAATTATCGCTATATTACCGTTAATAATTATATTTATTATTATTATTATTATTATTATTATTTTATTATTTATTAGGGCAATTATTAATTATATAACACTTTATTATAGAAGCGTATCCATCCTCTTTTGATTATGATATTATTATATAGGCCAGCCTTCTAGAAAGAGCCAACAATCCATTTTATCTCAAAAACTAAGTTACGAGCTTACCGGGAAACAAAGAACACATTGCTGGAATCCTGGCAAAATATTACCGTGGTAACCCGTAAAAAAAAAAAAAAAAAAAAAAAAAAAATACATAAAAAAAAACTGAAAAAAAAAAAAACTACAAAAAGCTACAGAGAAATAGAGAATCTTTGTGTTGGAATTCGCGAGTTCGTACAACTAGATTTGTCAGAGTTTTTGTTGTCTTAAAGAGAGAATGTTGTATATGAAATATAGAATCAACAAAAAAATTTTGTAGAGGTAAACTAACTAAAAAATTTGGCTACTCTTATTATTTATTTGTGAGAGAGAAGACCCGAGGGGGTGATCTGGGACCTATATGATATAATTACCTACTAAGCTTTATTACTATATATATATATATAATAGTTATGTAAAGCCTAAGTCTATATAGTCTATCATTAAATAGATTTATTTAGCTAGTTAGTACTCACAGCCAAATAGTAATAAGGTAATATATATAATAAATACTTAATAGTATAGGACCTCACATAATGTAGTCCTATAGTATATATACTAATTAGTGGATATAATATTTATTTAGTGTAAAAGGTTATTACACCGGCAATTAAGGGGGCTCGAGCCGACGGGAACACTAAGGGAGATATCTGACGTTCATCTCTCTTACACAACACGAAAAATAAGGAGAGGCAGCTACTTCATTTTAAAATCAGGAACCCCCGCGACACCCACAATACAAAGAGCCGGGGTTCCGATGTTCCCTGCCCCGGAGGCAGGAAGTTAGTAAAACATCTAACCCCGTTAGTTTATTTTACCCGTGAAGAGGCAACAATTGAGAGATCACACATACTTCCTGCCTATTCTCAAGTCCGTTGTCAGCGGACTTTCGTATACCCATTGGGGTATTTCTTTCAGTTAATGAGTTTTTAACAAAGACCACAAAAATTTAATAGAAATTGCTATTATTGAAAGAAGACTATATAAACCAAAATGATGTGGTAGAGGAGTATCTACCTAACGTCGGTATGAATATGAGGTCGCATAATTCCCAAGATCTTACTATAGAAATTAACAAAAAAAGTTATTTCTTTTA
>JABUQX010126738.1:12500-24546 GCA_015478945.1 Trachelipus rathkii | reverse complement strand
CAAAATTTTGAAATTTTGAAATTTTGGATTTTTTGTGGTTCAATCATAAATGCCATTCCTCCTGAAATACAGTGGTAGACCAAGTGATTGTTATATTGTTTAGAAAGGTTTTGTGTGAGGAATATTAAGATCGACTTCGGATCCCTCAACCTGTTATACTTTCGGAGTAAGAGTTCCTTAATTTAATTTTGTCAAATTTTGAATTTTTTGGATTTTTTGTTCACACATATAAATGGCCATTCCTCCAAACCAAAGTCGTAGAAAACAGTTGATTGTATTTTTTAGAAAGTTTCTGTGTGAGTGAATCACTAGTGTCTTCCGGATGTTTAATAGCTGTTATACTTTTGGAGTTTTCGGTTCTTTTCTGTTTGCCCCCTGTCTTGTTCCCTTTGAAATTTGAAATTTTGATATACCTTTCGATATCAAGAGAGAATGCTTCTGTCTATTTTTGCAATTTTGAAAATTTTGATTTTTGTGGTTCAATATATAAATGGCTATTCCACCCTGAAATACAAGTGGTAGAAAAGTGAGTTGTTTATTTTAGAAAAGTTTTTGTTGTGAGGAATACAGGTGTCTTCGATTTAATAGCTGTTAACTTTTGGAGTAACAGGTTCTCTTTAATTAATTTTTGTCTAATTTTTGAAGTAAATGACATTTTAAGTTTCTGGTACTATATAGTAATAGGCTATTCTCTAAATCATCGTAGAAAAGGTGAGTTGTTTATATTTTAAAGGTTTTGTGTGAGGTAATACAAAGGTGTCTTTCGGACTTTAATAGCGTTATAGTTTTGACTAAAATGTTCTTAATTAATTTTTTTCAAAATTTTGATATTTAGAGAATTTGATTAAGTTTCAAACATATAAAATGGCCATTCCTCCTGAAATACAGTGTAGACAAGTTTTTATAATTGCTGTTACCCTATGCTTTCTACCTCCTTGTTTTTAAACCCTTTTGTACATCTTGCTTTGACAACTTGCTTCACACCTGCTTTACACTCAATCACCATCTACCTCTTACCTTTCACCTTGCTTTTACACCTTGCTCTACACCTTTCTACCCTCTGCATACTATAACACATGCTTTACACTTGCATTTACACGTTCTCTTTTACCAACTTTGCTTATACACATTGCTTTACACTTTGCTTTACACTTTGGCTTTACACTTGCTTTACACCTTGCTTTTACACTTTGCTTTTACCATTTGCTTTTACACTTTGCTTACTTTGCTATTCACGCTTTGTTTTTACCAAATTATATATATATATACTATAATTATTATATATAATAATATACATATATATAGAAAAATAAAATATAAATCTCATATATTTCAGAGAAATCAATGTATTTATGTACAAATAACATATATATAAATACAACCCACTATATAAGTATATATATATAATAATAGTATATAATATATTTATATAGCAATATCAATATTATCTAATTATATTGTTCATTAACATTTCAGATATTTAGCTACCGATTTTATTATTCAGCATATATATATTATTATTTTTATATTTTTTATTAAAATTTATATTCTTTATTCTTTTTATATTATATATTATATTTATTTTTTTTATTTTTTATTTAATTATAAGTAATTTTAATAAAATAATTTATTTTCTCTTATATTTTTTAAATTTTATATATTTTTTGATATTATATTTTTATTCTATTTTAGTGATTATTATATTTTATTATATTTATATTTATTTTTTTTTTTTATGTATATTATTTATTTTATGTTTTATTTTATTTTTTTATTTTTTGATTTATTATTTTATAATTATTATTTATTATATTTTATTAGTTTTTTAATTTTTTTATCTTTTATTTTTATTTATTTTATTTTTTATATTTTATTTATGGAATCTTATAGTCGTTAAAACAGTTTGTGTCACAAAAAGTCGTATTGATTGTTTATTATCAAAAAGAGTGTTCAATCAATTGGAACATAATTCGATTTGGAGAATACGATTCTTTTAGATTGGGAAATTTATTATTATATATTATATATTGAATTATATTATATGTCTATCTTTATTTTATATTATATATATTTTTATATTATATTTTTTAAGTTTATATTAATTATATTATCTATTTTTATATTTCATTTTTAATTTTCTTTTGTTTTTTTTTATATTTTTAATCTTTTTTTATTTTTATTTTATTTATTTTATATATTTAAACTGATTATTTTATTTTATTTTTTTTTTTATTAATCTTATATTTTTTTTATTTTTATTTTATTTTTTTTTTCTTTTTTATTTTTTTTTTTTTTTATATATATTTATATTTTTTTATATTATTTTTTTTATTTTTTATTATTATATATGTTATTATTCACTTTCTTTTTTTTTTTAATGTAATTTTGGATTTTTATGTTCTATTCATATATATGGCTCTATTCTCGTGTATAAATACATAGTCTATGATATATATGTATGTATATTTTTTTAGTAAGGGATTTTTGTTGTGAACAATAAGCAGCATTTTTTCTTTTCAATCTGAATCACTAACGACTTAAGGACTAGGCGACATTTTTGAATATTTTTGAAACTTTTTTTTTTATCTCTTATCTATTAAATGGCTATCTTCTCTCCTTAAATTTTTTATAGTCGTTAGAATAGTGATGTTTTATTTTTGATTTACGTTTTCGTGAGTGAGGAAAAAGGTGGTCTGGGACTAATATCTGTTATACGTTTTGAGTAACAGGGTCTTAAATAAATTTTTGTCAATTTTGAAATTTTGAAACTTGAAATTTTTTGTGGTTCAAACATATAAAATGGCCATTTTCCTGAAATAACAAAGTTGTGAAAAGTTTTTTATCAATTTGGCTTAGTGTACACTATGCTCTTTTTACTACTTGTTTTTAAACTTTTGTAACATGCTTGCTTTTACAACTGCTTTCTACACCTTGCTTTTACACCTTGCTTTACCACTTGCCTACACCTTGCTTTCCACCATTGCATTTTACACCATTGGCTTTTACACTTTTGCGTGTTAACTTGCTTTTCACTTGCTACACATTGCTTTTACACTTGCTTTTACACTTGCTTTTACACTTTTGTTTATACCTTGCTTTTACACTTGCTTTTACACTTGCTTTACACCTTGCTTTACACTTTGCTTTAAACTTTGCTTTTACACATTTGCTATTGCACTTTGTTTACAAATTATATATATATATCTATATATATATCTATTATAATATAAATAGTATATATATTTATATAATATATATATATATATATATAATATATATAATAATAATATATATATATATATCTATATATAGATATATAATATTATTATAATATTATATTATATATATTAAATACTATATATTATACTATTATATAATATATATATATATATTAATATAATATATATATTATAATATATAATATATTATAGTTAATATTATTTATATATAATATATAATATATAAGAGAGATAAACACAAAAGACAGACAGACAGACATATGAAAATAAGATTAAAAAAATAAAACTGAAAAAAATATATAAAAATAAATAATAAAAGCAGGTAGTTGGTTATATATATATATATATAATATAATAGTATAATATAATATTAATATATAATATATACTATTAGTTATATATATATATATAATATTTTATATAAGTATATATATAATATATATATAATATATATCAATATACTATAATATATATATATACTATATGAATTATATATATATATATAATCTATATATATATAAATTTATATTATATCATATTATACAGTAATATATGAAATTTTTGATTTATGGTTCTAATCATATAAATCCATCCTCCTGAAACAGTCGTAGAAAAGTGATTGTTATATTTAGAAAGGTTAATTTGTGTGAGGAATACCTGATAGGGTCTAAAGATTGTTTAATAGCTGTATACTTGAAGTAATAGGTTTCTTAATTAATATTTTTAATTTGAATTTTTGAATTTTGAAATTTTTTGGATTCTTGTGCGTCAAAACATATAAATGGCTATTCTCCTGAAATACAAGTGTAAGAAAAGTGATTGTTTTATTAGACAAGTTTTTTTTGTGAGGAAATACTATGGTGTCTTCGGATCTTTTAAATAGCTGTTATACTTTTGGAGTAACAGGTTCTTAATTAACTTTTTGATTAATTTTGAAATTTGAAATTTTTGGTTATTGTGTTCAGTATATTATAAATGGCTATTCCTCCTGAATACAAGTCGTAGAAAAGTGAATTGTTTTAATTTTAGAAAGGTTTTTGTGTGAGGAATAGTATGGTGTCTTCGATTTTTAATAGCTGATATACTTTTGGAGTAACAGGTACTTAATTAAGTTTTGCTCAAAATTTTGCCAATTGTAATTGTTTCTTGGATGTTTTGTGCGTGTTTTTGTTTTTCAACTATAAAATGGCCATTCCTTTTGAAATACAAGTGGTAGAAAAGTGATTGTTATATTATTTAGAATTTTTTTTGGTGGAGGAAACTAGGGTGTCTCGGATTATATAGCTGTTATACTTTTGAAATAACAGGTTCTTAATTAATTTTTGCTAATTTTTGAAATTTTGAAATTTTTAGGAATTTTGTGCGTTCATATATATAAGCTATTCTTCTGAAATACGAAGTCGTGAGAAATAAGTGATTGTTATAGTTTTAGCACTGGTGTTTCTGTGTGAAGAACTCAAGGTGTGCTTCGAAATTTAACAGCTGTTATACGTTTTGGAATAACCGGTCTTAATTTAATTTTCTGTCAAAATTTGTGAAATTTTGAAATTTTTGGATTTTGTTGTATCAACACATATAAATGCCAATTCAGCCCTGAAATTACATAGTCGGGAAAAGTGATTGTATTTTTTTTAGAAAAAGTTTTTTGTGTGAGGAATACTAGAGGTCTTGATTTATTAATCAGCTGTTATACTGTTTGGAGTACAGGTTATTAATTAATTTGTCTACAATTTTTTGAAGATTTTGAAATTTGAATTTTTTGTGGTTCAAACTATCTAAATGGCCATTTTCTAATTTTGAAAATTTTGACAATTTTGGACTTTTCGGTGGTTCATATATTATAATGTGCTTTTCCACTGCCCTACAAGTGGTTAGAAAGTGATTGTTTATTTTAGAAAGGTTTTTATGTGAAATACCAATGGGTGTCTTGGATTTTATATACTGTTATACTTTGATGAACAGGTCTTTATTAAATTTTTTCAAACATTTTAATTTTGAAAATTTGGAATTTTATGGTTCAAACATATAATGGCCATTCCCCTGAATATACAATCCGGAGAACCAGTGCAGTTGTTCGGGATTTTTTAGAAAGATTTTGTGTGAGGAATACTAGTGTCTTCGGATGTTTAATAGCTGTTATATACTGTTGGAGTAACAGGTTCTTAATTATTTTTGTCTAATTTTCTAAAATTTGAAATTTTTGAATTGTTTTGTGGTTCAAAGACATATAAAGAGGCCATTCCTCCTGAAATAAAAGTCGTAGAAAAGTTTTATAATTTGCTTTACACTAGCTTTTAACTCCTTGTTCTTTACAAAACTTTTTGTAGATCTTGCTTTTACGAACTTGCTTAATGACACCTGCTTTTACAACCTGCCTTTACACCTTGTTTACAACTTGTTTTACACCTTGCTTTTACACATTGCTTTACACTTTGCAATTTTACACTTTGCTTTTACGACTTGCTTTAATACACATTGCTTTTACACTTTCTTTTACACTGGCTTTACACTTTGCATTTTAACACCTTGCTTTACCCTTGCTTATACACCTTGCTTTTACACCTGCTTTTACACTTTGCTTTACACTTTGCTTTAAGCACTTGCTATTGCACTTTGTATTATTATATCTGTTTTCATTATAGGATTAATATTATTATCTTATATATATATATATATGATATAGGTATATATATACTAATAATATATATATGTATTATATAATAATACTTATATATATATATTATACAATATATATTATTAAAAAAATCATATATAAATATATATTAAAATATAATATATATATAATATAATATAATATATATATATAATATAATATATATATAGTTATAATATTATATAATATATATATATAATGCATATATACGAGAACACAAAGAGACAGACAGACCACATAAAAAAATAAATAAAAAAATAATAAATAACATATATAAAATAAATAAATAACATGAGATAGTTAGATATATATAATATAATATAATATATATATATATATATATATAAGTTATATATAATATTCATATATATATATATATATATTAATAATATTAATATATATAAATATATAATATAATATAATATATATATATAAATATAAAATTATATTATAATATAAGTATAATATATATATAAATATATCATATATATATATATACAGTATATATATTGTAGAATTTTTGGATTTTATGGTTCAATCAATATAAATGCCATTCCACTCCTGAAATACAAGTCGAGAAAAGTTGATTTTATATTGTTAAAAAGGTTCTTTATAAGAAGACATACTACTGATTTTTAGGTAGCTGTCTAACTTTGAGTAACAGGTTTTAATTAAATTTCTTAATTTTGAAATTTTGAATTTTGGATTCCTGTCTTTCAAGTATATAAATGCTATTTCTCCTGAATATACAGGTAGAAAAGTGATTGTTTAGTTTAGAAATGTTTTGTGAGGAATACTAGGTTGTCTGCGATTTAATAGCTGTATACTTGGAGTAGAAAGGTCTTAATGTATGTTTCTGTCTAATTTTGAATTTTCCAAATTTTTGGATTTTTGGGTTCTATTATATAAATGGCTACCTCCTGAAATACAAGTGAGAAAATGTGATGTATTTATTTTAAGAAGCGTTTGTGTGAGGAATAGCTCGTGTCTTCGGATTTTAATAGCTGTTATACTTGAGTAACAGGTCCTAATTAATTTTTGTCAAAATTTTTGGAATTTTGTAATTTGATGTTTTGCTTGGTTCAACTCATCAGATTGGCCCTTCCTT
The DNA here is from genome assembly GCA_015478945.1 of Trachelipus rathkii. Classification (NCBI taxonomy): domain Eukaryota; kingdom Metazoa; phylum Arthropoda; class Malacostraca; order Isopoda; family Trachelipodidae; genus Trachelipus; species Trachelipus rathkii. Next base: position 17,525 of record JABUQX010126738.1, on the reverse strand, counting down.
TTGAAAATACAAGTGTAGAAAGTGGGATTGTTATATTTTTAGAAATTTTTTTTGTGTGAGAATAACTAGGTGTTTCGGATTTAATAGCTTGTTATACTTTGAAATAACAGTTCCTCAATTAATTTTTTGTTAATTTGAAATTTATGAAATTTTTGGAATTTTGTGGTCATATATATATGGCGGAATGACTATCTGTCGAAATACCAAAGTCGTAGAAAAGTGTTGTTATATATTTTTAGAAAGGTTATTGTGGACGAATACTAAGTGTCTTCGAATTTTTAAAGCTTGTTTGATGTTTTGGAATAACCTTCTTATTATTGTTATCAAACATTTTGAAAAAGTTGTTGAAAAATTTGGATTTTGTTGTTCAAACATATTAACTAGCCATTCTCCTGAAAACAAGTCTAGAAAAGTGATGTTATTTTTTTAGAAAGTTTGTGTGAGGATCTCAGTAATGTCTCAATTTTTAATAGGCGTTATACTTTGGAGTAACATTTTAATTATTTTTCTAATTTATGAAATTTTGAAATTTTGAATTTTTTGTGGTTCAAACATATAAATGGCCATTGTTTTAATTTTGAAATTTTAAATTTTGATGTTGTGTTCATATAATTATGGCTTTTCCACCTGAATACAAGGGTAGAAAGTGATTGTATTTATTGTTAGAAGGCTTTTATATGTGAGGAAGAACCAGGTGTCTCGATTTTTATACGTATAACTTTGGAGTACAGGTTCTTAATTAATTTTTCTTAATTTGAAATCTTTGAAAATTGGATTTCTTTCCAGAAAACCTGGGTGCCAATCCTTCCTGAAATACAAGCGTCGTGAAAAGTGATTGTTATTTTTTAGAAAGATGTTCTGTGTGAGGAATACTGGTCTCGGATTTAATAGTTTGTTTACTTAAAGCGAAATCAATTTTTAAAATGTGAAATTTTACAAGTATTTTTTGGTCAAACATATAAATGGCCATTCTCCTGAAATACAAGTGTTATCTGAAAAGTTTATAATTGCTTTACACTATCCTTTACTCCTTGTTTTAAACTTTTGTACACTGCTGTTCACAACTGCTTTAAACCTTTCCTTTAAGCACTTGCTTATTTTCACACCTGCTTTACATTGCCTTTACACCTTGCTTTACACCTTCATTTACACATTGCTTTTACACTTGCCTTACAACCTTTGCTTCTACACTTTGACTTTTCCACATATGTTTTACACTTTGCTTTAAACGTTACTTTTACACTTACTTTTTACACTTTTGCTTTACACTTGCTTACCACCTTGCTTTACACCTCTTTTACACTTGCTTTTAAACCTTGCTTTTACCCCATTTTGTTTTTTTTTTTCTTATTTTTTTTTTTTTTTTTTTTTTTTGTTTGCTTTATACCTTGCTTTAACACTTTGCTATTGCACTTTTGTTTTCAAATTAATCATTTATATATCTATATATATATTATAATATATATATATATATATAAATTATATATATATATAATATAATATATATAATATATATATATATATATATAATATAATATATTAATAAATATATATATATATAATATAAAATATATAATAATATATATAATATATAAAATAATATATAATATATATATATTATATAAATATATATATATTATAAATAATAAATAATATAATTATAAATACTTATATAATATATAAATTATTAATATTTAATATATATATAATATATATATATATAACATCGTAATATATATAATATATTATATATATATATAATAAATATACATAGTATTGAATATCTATAATGGAGGTATTTACCTAGAGATATAAATATTTTATAGTTTATATGATTGATATATTTAATATTATATTATATTTTATAAATATATATATATATATAACTATATATAATATTTACAGAAAAACAGACTGATCTTCTACTTACATACAAAAATAAATAAGACCATCGTACAAATCAATCAATCACTCTTTCAACTTTTATTTAATATATATATATACTATTTATAATATATATATATATATAATATATATAATATATATATATATAGTTAATATATATATATATGTTTATATATATATATATATATATATAGGAAATTTTTGGATTTTTATGGTTTAATCATATAAATGGCCATTCCTCCTGAAATACAAGTCGAAACAAGTCGTAGAAAAGTGATTGTTATATTTTAGAAAGGTTTATGTGTTAGGAATACTATGTGTATCGGTTTTATTTTAATAGCTGGTATACTTTTGGAGTAACAGGTCTTAATTAAAGTTTCTAAAAGATTTTGAAATTTTGAAAGTTTTGGATTTTCTTGGTCAAACCTATAAAATGGTCGATTCCCATCTGAAATCCAATAATCGTAGAAAAGTGATTATAATTCTTTAGAAAGGTTTCTTGTGTGAGGAATACTGGGATGTCTCTGTTTTTATAGCTGTTATATAATCTTCGTTGAGTAACAGGTCCTAATTAATTTTTGTCAATATTTAAAATTTCTGGATTTTGAGTTTCAAACAATCAATGGCATTTCCCCTGAAATAACAAGGGTAGAAAAGTGATTGTTATATTTAAAAGTTTTTTGTGAGGAATACAGGTCTCTCAGTTTTAATAGTTGTTAACGTTTGAGTAACAGTTCTTAATTAATTAATTTTGCTAATTTTGAAATTATTTTTGGATTTATGTGGCTCAAATATATAAATGGCTATTCCTCTGAAATACAAGTGTAGAAAAGTGACTGGGTTTTTTAGAAAAGGTTTTTGTGTGAGGAAACTATGTTCGGATTTTAAATAGCTGTTATACTTTTGGAATAAGAGGTCCTCTTAAATTTTGTCTAATTTTTGAAAATTTAATTTTTTTATTTTTGTTCAAACATATAAATGGCATTCCTCTGATATACAAGTCATAGAAAAGTGATTGTTATATTTTTTAGAAAGTTTTTGTGGAAATATTATTCTATCTTCGAATTTTAATAGCTGTTATACTTGTGTAATAGTCCTTTAATAATTTTTTTCAAATTTTGAAATTTTGAATTTTTGATTTTTGTGGTTCAAACATATAAATGCCACTCCTCCTGAAATACCAAGTCGTTAGAAAGGGTGATTGTTATTTTTTTTTAGAAAGGTTTTGTGATGAATACTAGAGTGTCTTCGGTTTTTAATAGGCTGTTATATCTTTTGAGTAACAGGTCTTAATTATTTTTGTCAATTTTGAAATTGAATGTTGGATTATTGGCTCAAAATATTAATGGCTATTCTCCTTAAAATAAATCGTAGAAAGGGATTGTTTTATTTTAGAAACCAGGTTTTTGTGTGAGGAATACTAAGGTGCTTTCGGACTTTATAGCTGTTTATAGTTTAAAGTTAGTTTTTCAGTGGAAATTTAGTAAACATTTTGAAATTTTGAATTTTTGAATTTTTTGTGTTCAAACATGCATAAGGCCATTCCTCCTGAAAAAGGTAGAAAGTTTTTAATGAATTTGCTTTTACACTATCTTTTACCCTTTTTTTAAACCGTTTTGTACATTTGCTTTTACAAACTTTCTTAACACTGCGTTTAACACCTTGCCTTAACCTGCCTTTAACCTTGCTTTTACCCTTGCTTTTACACATTGCTTTTACACTTTGCATTTACTCTTTGCTTTTATTTACACTTTGATCTTACACTTTGCTTTTACACTTTGCTTTACACTTTGCTTTCAAACGTTGCTTTTACACCTTGCTTTACACCTTGCTTTTACCTTGCTTTTTACACTTTGCTTTAAAACTTTGCTTTTGCACTTTGTTTCTTCCAAATTATATATATATATAATAATATAATATTATAAATATATAATAATATATATAATAATAACATTAATATATATATAATATATAATAATATATAATATAAGTATATTATATAATAATATTATATATATATAATAATAAGCAGATAACACAAAAGACAGACAGATAGACATATAAAAATAAAATAAAAAATAAATAAAATAAAATAATAAAAATAAATCAAATAAACACTGTAATAATTTTGATAATATAAATATATATATATAAATATATATCTATATACATATATATATATATTATTCTATAATATAATATATATATAATAAATATATATATATAAATAATAAATATATATAGATATATATATATATATTATACATAATATAATAATATATATAATAACTATATATATATATATAAATATATATTATACAATATAATTATATTGTAAATTTTGGCTTTTATGGTTCAATCAATATATATGGCCCATTCTGCCTGAAATACAAGTGTAGAAAGTGATTGTTAATTTTTAGAAAGGTATTCATGTGTGAGGAATACTATGGTGTCTAAAGATTTTTAATAGCTGTTATACTTTTGGAGTAATAGTTCTAATTAATTTTTGTCTAATTTGAAATTTGAATTTTGGGATTTCTGTGCTTCATATTATAGTAAATGGCTATTCCTCCTAATACAGTGGTAGAAAAGGATTGTTTTATTTTAGAAAGTTTTTTGTGAGGAATACTAGGTGCTCGGATTATAATTAGCTGTTATACTTTCGGAGTAACAGGTTCTTAATTAATTTTGTTCTAATTTTTGAAATTTTGAATTTGGATTTTTTGTGGTTCATATATATAAATGGCTATGTCCCACCTGAATAACAAGTAGAAAAGTGATTTTGTTATTTTTAGAAAGGTTTTTCGTGTGAGGAATACTATGGTGGTCTTCGGATTTTTAAACTGTTATACTTTTGGAGTAACAGGTCTTAATTAATTTTTGTCAAAATTTGAAATGGTAATGTTTTGGAAGTTTTTTGTGGTCTCAAACTGTATAATGCCATTCCTTCGAAATACAAGTGGTAGCCAAGTGATTGTTATTTTTAGAAATGTTTTGTGTGAGGAAATACTAGGTGTCTTCGGATTTTTGATAGCTGTTATACTTTTGAACTAACAAGTTCTCAATAATTTTTGTCTAATTCTTTGAAATTTTGAAATTCTTGGAATTTGTGTTCAATAT